>JAVYIG010009460.1:0-78136 GCA_035222895.1 Strongylocentrotus droebachiensis
GGCAACGTTCAACAAGGCTAAATCCCTTTTATGTTGACCCCTCATTCGACATAAATTTGCTTTCTTAACTAATTTCCTTGTTAATTTTATTGTATTCATATTATCTGTGTTGTTACCCTTTTACATGTACATGTATTTATGTATTTCATTTTTTTTTTTTTAATACTCTGTATGTATTGTATATATTTTTTTTATGAAGAATGAAATAAATACCATATACCATACCATACCAAAATATACGAGATTAGATATAAAAAAGGTATATTCGGTCAGCTCGTAATTTTCAAATTTTCGGGGAAAGAGAGGCTGCAACGTACCCCATCCCGCATTAACTGCAGGTGTTAAGAAATTAAATTGTGGAGTAAATAAAGAAACAGCTCTAGCTACAACCATGATTGCAATAAAAATTTCTGTTTATTTAGAAATCAAGAATAATTAAACTCTGTGTTTGCTATATAAGTGTTTCATGACGGGCCCCTGGTCGGGTCCAGGGGGCCGGGCTCTGCCCCTGGAAACTAAAGGGTTTTACGCATTTAATTACGGTCAATTGAGCATATTTCGATATGTTATTTGTGACCCTTGCAGGTCACTAATTGGCGTGGGGTCCAGGGGGCAGAGCAACCAGAAGCTCACGGGTTTTAGGTATTTTAATTGCGGTCAGATGAGCATATTTTGATAATTCATAAGGGTTCTGGCACAATTACCCCTGGGCAATCACCCCCGGAAAATTACCCCCGGAAAACTACCCCCGAAAGACAATTAATCCCCGGAAAATTAACCTCCCCCCGAGGACACTTACCCCCGAGGACAACTACCCCCGAGGACAATTACCCCCCGAGGACAAGTATACCCCCTGAGCCTGAGGACAATTATACCCCGAGCACTATTATCCCCGAGGACAATTACCCCCCTAGGACAACTATCCCCGTGGACAATAATGATTCAATAGCAAAAGACGATCTGACACATTGAGAGATGGCCACGAGCCCCATGCATTAACCCATATTCTTTCAAATACTATAGCATGTTGTCTTCCTCATTATTACACATTTCCCTTTAATTATAATTTATGTGACGCCAGTGCGGTTGCTGATTTCCACGAAGGATGTAAGTTTTAGGTAATTGTCCAGTGTTTCTCAAAATTCATAGAAATACATTTCTCTGGAGCAGCGTTATTTTAACTTTTCGTTAGTCACGGTACCCTCTTAAGATATGAAAAGTTTCCCCCGAATCCCAAAGTCTTCACAGACTATTTATTTTGCCTGACTCTGGCACTCGTCAAGAGCTATGTACGCACGTATGGGCACAGTCATGTAAGAATAAAAAAGGAGAAAACATTGTCCTATGGGGGTAGTTGTCCGGGGGGGTAGTTGTCCTCGGGGGGGTGGGGGGGGAGGTAATTGTCCTCGGGGGTTGTCCTCGTGGGGTAGTTGTCCTCGGGGGGAAATTGTCTTCGGGGGTAGTTGTCCTCGTGGACAATTTCCCTCGGGGTAATTGTCCTCGGGGGTTAGTTGTCCTGGGGGGTTAATTCTCAGGGGTTAATTTTCCAGGGGATGATTGCCCAGGGGGTAATTGTCCTGATACGCGCATCCACTCTGGCTTTTGTAGTTCATGCTACCATACTACCATGGATAAATCACGGCCGGGAGCGTGGGCAGAATGTCAATCATGGTTTTGGTTATTGGGCGAGCGAGCGTACCGACCAAGCTAGATTTTGCAAATTTGAATGCTGAAAACATACATTCTAAAAAAAAAAAAAAAAAAAAAATCGTACGTTCTTTCTATAGCCATATTTCTACATGTCCAGGGGGACGTCTCTTCCAATCAGGCCCAGGATCACCGCCCATTACTACCAACATGAGTTCAAATACAAATACAAGCGAGTTGGCACGAGCTGATGCCAAATGAAGGGCAAAATTAGAGTTGTGAAGCGGCCCCTCTACCGTTAATTTAAAATTTGACTGTTGAGTATATAGCTTCTAAAGACATCCACTGTAGATCCACAATAATGTGCCCTTTCCGAATTTCTGACCAAGGAGTGATGGCCTTTGTAGTGTAATTAACGTTTAACTTCGAATCTGCGGCTCACGATTTTATGCGGATGGCCCCCTCTATTCAATAACATCTCCCAAGCCTTCTGTGGTGACCCCCAATCTCTTGATTACAATTCTGCTTATCTTTGTAGGTGCCAGGCGCGGCTTTATCGTGAGTGTTTTTACACCCAGATTGCACAACCTAAAATGATCAGATGATCATCTCAAATACACTTGCAGTTAACAATCATATGCACCCCTTCCTCTTTATTCCCATATCCATCGTTACCGTCACTGCCATTTACGTATAGGCCTATGGCCGGCTTCCTCTTCAATAATGACTCCCAAGCCTTCGGGGATGAAACAAAAATATCCTGATTTCCATACTGCCGCCCGGGAATGCCGTTCTTTGGAGGGGCCGGGCGCGGCCTTTTCAGAATTTAGCCTTTTTACACTAACCTTATATGGCTTAAAATAAACAAGCATGCTTAAATTTTTAAAAAAATAAGCTGAATTCTGTTTTGCACAACCTAAAAATTAAAATACGGTCAGTCACCCCACCCTCAATGCGCGTGCATTTCATACGCACATTCCCCCCCAAAGTTTTTCCCGTATTCGTTGTTACTTTTACTTATAGTGCCATTTAATTGTCTTTCATCCTTTCTCATCCGGCTTCTCTCTTCCTTTTCTCTTTCTCCATCTCTCTCTTTCTTTTCGCTTCTTTCTTCTCTTTTCTTTTCACATCTTTCTTTTCTCTTCTCCTTTTTTGTTCTCTTAATTTCTCCTTTCCTTTTTTTCTCCTCTTTTCTCCCTCTTTTTTTCCTTGTCCTTTTTTTTGGGTACCGCCAATAAGGGGAGCCGCGGCCGTTCCGGCAACCCCCCCCCCTGGATTCGCTACTGGCTACGTACACTATAACTCTTAAAGTAGTTTTGTCTTGTTTTCCGCAGACAACGAGCCCCCTAGTTGGAAATGCCGTGACATCCAAACATCCATCGCGGATCGAGACCTTGCTAGCATGGCTTTCATCCCATCTGTGTCAGACAACGTGGATCCCAATCCGTCGATTAACTGCTCTCACACATCCATAGATCTTTCTCATCTTGGAGACACTATGATCACATGTGAAGCTAAAGATTCTTCTGGAAACATTGCCGTCTGTACTTTTATGTTTACTGTAGGTAAGGACCTGTGCGACCAGGCTTTGTACACCTGGATATATAATTCTATATCATTAATATTATGTTACCATTATCTAAAATGCGTGCATACATTTAGTAAATCAGCGCAATGTAACCAACCGCTATTATCTCTCCATACCAAAGCTCTTGTAAACACAAAATGAAATCTCTGTCTATGTAATTTTCTACAGTTCTTCTTCAATTTTAAAGATAAAGTATATTGTACGAGGGAACGTAGCGACCGATTGAAGTGATTCCATTTGTGGATAGAGCATTTTTCTGTCTTGTTCCTTGTATTTTTCTCTCTCTTTTCTTCTTCCTTGTTTTTTTCTCCCTTTCTTGTTTTTAATTGTAAGAGTGGAACTTTTTTTGGGGGAGGGGGGGGGGGTGGCCGGGTGTTGGGGGCTGCTCACATGGTGACTTACTCCAGGCAAGTCGCACAACACACGGCGACTAGTAATGACAGCAATCCAAACTTACCCAGAGCTCCCACATACATGTTGGGTTTTCATATAGCTCTTTGTTTTGGTTAAAGGTAATACAAAGTTTTGGGAAATTTTGAAAATTGGGTGGATAATGATTCTTTACAATTTTGATATATTTGGATGCCCATGTGGATGTCTTATAAGCACTAGAAAATTTAGCTCCTAAAACACTTCTGGTTTCGAGAAAAATTGAATATAAAAAGTGCTCCCGGTAAATTTTGATAGATTTCAAATAGCGCCTACAGCTGTAAAATGGTAGCTGCGACCATGAAAATCTCAGAATATGTACTTGAGATATATAATTTCCAAACGGGAATAGCGAATCGCTCAATTTTAGTCAAGAAACATTGTTTTTTTAGCTTAATTAATATCTTGCCCTTGAGAGGGAGCTATACAACAAAAGAGTTTATTATTTACAATTTAATAACTTTAGACTCGATTTCAACCGCGAGAACGAGCACTGAATATTGTAGGATCGCATATGCTTCCAATATGTTAGTTTGAACGAAACTCATGACCCCATACCAAAACTTTGAGCTGGATACTAAATTGTGATCATTTATTCTATTTGTAGGGTATTTCCAGGGAAGGCCGGTCTACTGAGCAATCTAACTCCATTATGTTGGTAATGTATGGTCTACTGCAAACAGGTGATTAGCTCTGGTGAAGCTATGATTTTCCTAAGAATGTACATTTAAAGACAAATGTAATGCCAGGGCTTAATTTGTATCATCATCTCTGATAATATAATGGTTCTTTTAGAGTTTTAGGTAATTTGGAAGACAAATATCATATTAAGAGAATGGGATATAGTACAGAAGGACCTTTTGTACAACCAACACTATGTGTTTTCACCAGGCGCGTACGCAGGGGGGGGGGGGGGGGGGGGGGGTTGAGCCCCCCTCCCTTTAGTAATTTTTATGTGTGTATTTTGGAGGAAAAACCCACCCCCCCTTTGGTAAATTTTTTTAATTAAAAAAGAATGGCTGACCTAAAAAAGTTGACCTTACCCCCCTCAACGGAACAAAATGTCAAATTTTCAAATTTGGAGACCCCCCCCCAAAAAAAAAAAAGCATGCTCTTACCCGCCCCCCCCCCCCTCCCCCCACCCCCCCCCCCCCCGCTTATTCAGCGGCTGGCTGAGTTGTTGCGATTTTTTTTGGATCCCCCCACCAAAAAAAAGTGTCCTCTTAATAGGAATGTATAAAACTCTGGCTGTCACAGGCTCAATCAAAGAGCATGTTATGACGTCCTCACTGTAAATAGATGTTTTGTGTAAAATTAAGGGGGATTATAATTATGTAGAACTGACTGTTTTCATGGTAAAGATGTGTCTTTTTTAGTCTAAACATCTTAAAATTACACTTAGTTCTCCAAACTTAAAACACAAGTATTTATCAAGATGTTCACATCTGAAAATGTCACATACGCCAGGGCAATTCAGCAGTAATTCACGAAGTTGTACAAATATCAATTCACACAGCAATATCTTAATCAGTGGTATAGTAATGCTCATTACCGTAGAGGCTAAAACGTAATCCTCTATTACGTTGTATATAAAGTAATAAATGTTTGATTACTGTGTTTAAGTTCAGAGAAATGAATCTCAAATTTATTTGGGAAAAAAGGGCCATTGCCTAGCAGTTAAGATATAATATAGAATGAATGAATTGTGGTTTTGTATATGCTAAAGGTCTAGTTTGTATTTGCATGTATAGGATAGATGGGACTATCTCTCAAACATCAAGCTATCATTTCCTCTCATATGATATGTGGCAAAATGATGCAATATTAGTATGAAATTGGTGTAACAATCTGAGCTACACCATGTACACTATTACATGTATATATTAATGCCTGCAATAAAGAATCAAGTTTATATCTTGCATTAGTCCTTAGGATGGGATGTAAAGCCATAATTCACGTTTTTTCTCCTTGATTTCCAAGAATCTACTCACTTTCCTGTGCATATTTACACACAAGAAATGTTGTAGTTAAATGCCTTATATGTGTAGGAACATGTCATGTACATCTTGCTACAAGTGAGTTCTTTTCTGATAAAATCAAGAAAAGTTTGAGGAGAAAGGCTTCCTAAGTCACTTAATAGTAAGGGATTTTTTTTACCTGTAAAAACCTCACATTGTTATAGGAAAAATGCAATACTATTAGTATTTTAATTGTGTTTTATCCCATTGTGTAAATGACAAAGATTCTTCAGTAATCGACTATTAGCATTAACAACAATGCTATAGACATGACTGTGTACATGTACTTCGTTTCAGTTCCTACATGTACTGACATATCAGTTTGGTATAATAAATCTTCTGTTTTTTGAGTTTGTGTAATTACAGCATTATGAGTTTACTGCAGTTATAAATAACTTGTATATTGATTATAAAGACTTCCCATGATGTAAATAAAGCTTGCTACATTAGCAAATCATATTAGAAATGAAAAGTTAGATTCTTGTGCTTCATTTCTTATTGTACTGTATAAACTATTTTATTGGTAAAAAGGTTTCAGTGACCTTACTGGGGCTTCAGCAGGATGCATGAATGGTTTTTATTTGTATTGATTGATTAACTGCTTGGGAATTACTTCAGAATAGCTTTTCTAAGAATAGACTGAACTGTTCAGTATTAAAAGAATTTTACTACTAGTTATTTTGAAAGAATCTACCAGTATTTTACCGGTTAATCTGCTTTACTATACTATCACTCCCATTTTGCATTATCGTACTCTCTGTCTCTTTTCCCCTCTCTCTCTTGCTATCCTCCTCTTAACTGCTTCTCTCTCTCTCTCTCTCTCTCTCTCTCCCCCTCTCTCTCTCTCTCTCCTTCTCTCTCTCTCTCTCTCTCTCTCTCTCTCTCAATATCACTCTTTAATTGTCATTAGCAATGAAGAATGATACTTGATATCATCTACTGACAGACAGAAGGCTCTTAAATATTATTCTTTCTGGGAGAAGTTTCAATTGTTATAAAGAAATTGTTGGCTTGCACCTAGAAAATATATCTTACTGACTTGTTTTCTAACTTGTTTTCAAATACAAGGTCGAGCACCCAATCTTTATTTACTGGGTGCAAGCCAAACATTTATTTACAAGAAAAGAAGGCTATTAAACTTGTATGCCCTTCTGGCTCTCAAAAGAGAGTACAAGTATCAGTCTCTTATGTTAAAGGTACTATGTCCCTTTTGCAGCCAACATCAAATTCTGTAGAACTTTGCAGGAATTATGAATATGTCATGTATGTCCTACCTGTGAAATTTAAACGTTAGCAGTGTCCTAATATTCAAAATATGCAAGGAAACCCGTTTACATGCTAGACTTCACTGTCAGACACTATTGAGTGACTGACTGGCTTTTTTCTCCATCTTTGGCAATAACATACATAAAATGAGCTGTAAAGGGTACATGAGCACTTGTCTACATCAATAACCCACTTCTTTACATGGCCAAAATTAAACTGATTGAATCTTTGCGCAGCATAAAATGTACGACCATTCGGTACAATGGTCTGAAAAATCAGACTATTACTTATTGGCTCTATAGCTCCTAAGTCGATTCGACAACTAATAGTCGGACCAGCCCGTTACAGGTAGTAATCTTGCAGAAAACATAGAGGGCAGTAAGCTTTTGGGGCGTAAGGGCTCAGACGCACCATGCGTAAAGCAGCTCTCAGAGCGTCTCAGATGCTATAAATAGCAGTAATGAGCGGAGATTTGGTCACTTCGACGCTTGCTCTCGTCTTGGTCAGATAGCGAACTCTCCGCTTTGCTCCAGCTGAGCTAAAGTAAGGTAAAGGACTGGAAGCGAGAAATAGAGTTCCTACAGAAGGCAATCCCTGCCTTTACTACTTGTTGAGATTAATCCAGGTAATCGGTGTCGGTGTTAACTATGATAACGTGTTGGAGATGTTGACTTATGTTTGTATTATTAAAGTATACAGTTAAACAATCCATCGTTTCATAACGTGTGTTTACTTGAGTCTCCATAGACTGACGTAATGTAACCCTCTCATAGAGAATACACATCCATCTATCCAATACACCTCTCATCTTCACACCCATATACTTTGGGAAAACGGAGCCACGTCAGGGCCTCTAAACTACAAGCCAAATAGAAACCGCTCGCATTATTCAGGATGGCAAATTCTTCGTCAGATGACGGTGATAGAGGCAAGGGACAGGCCAGCCCTCCAGCATCCAGGACCCGTTATGGGATGGAGGGCCGTAACAATACTCAGGAATTGCCCTTAGTTCAATAATATTTGTAAGACATTAATATGATATTCGATTAAGGCCAACAACGATAAAGTATCTTTATGAACAAATAGATACCTAGAAAACGCATTTTTTAATACGTTTTGCTCACAGCTTCTAAACATTCTACCGGTAGAATACGTAAAACGATCATTCATTTTCGCTATATGTAAAAGGTTAAACTGTTACTGCTAGAGCTCGTGCCCATGCGAGCTGGCAACTGATATTGTTTTGACAGTTTACAATAGAATTCTTTACTACCGTAACAGTATCAGTCTCAGATGCCTTGAGCAGATGTTGTTAGTTTTTGTTAATGGTAGCTCTATTGTTAGCATACCTCCTTTACTTCTACACATGCCAAAAGATAGTGCCTTACGTCCCAAGGGGTTTATAATGAAATAACGTCCCCTGTCGAATATTTTCTGTTCATAAATTCAAACCAGGTTTATTTTTTAATTTTTGTTTATACTAATGATTGATTGATTGATTGATTGATTTTATTCGTCAAGTATAGTACATTGAATGCATACATAAAGCAAAATGGAACGAGAAGATACATTGACAGGATAACCCATGAAAGCCGGAAAAGGCTTATTTCCAACGGGGTCCAATAAAGTACGTGTACAGTACGGCATGAGAATAAAATATCACAACTAATAACTACTACGAATATTACGAATAAATAATATAACATAAACAACAACAAAAATTTCTAGAACTTATAGCAAACAATGATCTACGGTTTATTATGCAAGATTAAACTTAAAAACATGCGCTACACATAATGAACTGTGATTTAAGATAACTAATATTACTGTTCTTGAAGGGATTCATGTTTTAGGTATTGTTTTAATACACTTTTAAAGTGTGAAAAATTCTTAACTATTTTGACATGTTTTGGGAGAGAATTCCAAAATTGGATACCATTAAAATAAAAAGAGTTTCCAATTTGTCCTTTTAATGCCACAACACGAATCGATGTTTAATATTTCACTTTTTTAAACTATAGGTTCGCCAGCTTTCCAACCTCACATTTGGATCCCGAAAACAAGAATTGGTGAGAACTTTTCCTCTTTGATTACCCTTTTTATAGTAAACTATAATCTACCTATTTGGTATAAATGTCAATATGTATTTCACAGTCTTTCTCATTTAAATCATTGTGAATCATTGTATATATATTTAAGAAACATGTCAAAACACACCTATTTACATTGCAATTGTAACTGCATTACATTTTCTATCATATTTTTTGTTGAGTTTTAATTCATTGATGTATTTGTTTTGTAAAGCGCTTTGATCAGTTTTAAATTGGATATAGCGCCTTAAAAAGAAACAATTTATTATTATTATTATAATTATTATTATTATCGTTATATTATTAGCCGTCACTCCCCTGTGGTAATCGTTTACATGCTGTCGTGATGATAGCCAATGTTATCCTGTCTACATCAGCCTGGGAAATTAGATCTATAATGTTAATATACTAGTTGACGGAACGGGGCACAAACATGATAAGAGATAGGACTGGGGTATATTTATGGATGGTTATGCTAGCTTGGAATAAGAAATGAAACAGCTAAACAAATTAATAGGATAAACAGAGACTGCCGATATCAGATTTGTTTAGGCAATAATAATGATTTCTTTTTAAATTCATATTCCGGGAAATAAACCTACAAGACATGGCAGAGCTTGTCAACCGTAGTCAAACACTTGTTGTAATCACACACAAAAGAATAACCTGTATTAAAATGTCCTCCCTTACTCCTGATGTAGGGAGCCAGCTTGAAGTTCGTTTGGTTAATGGATCGAACAATGCTACAGGTCGAGTCGAGGTACGGTACAACACCAGCAGTGCTTGGGGAACAGTATGTGATGATGAATGGGATTTGAACGACGCCCATGTCGTATGCAGAATGCTAGGGTTCTTCAAAGCTTCAAGTGCACCAGTCAGTGCTGCGTATGGTGCGGGTTCTGGAGAGATTCATCTTGATGAAGTTGAATGTACTGGATCAGAAAGCAGTCTTGGAAACTGCATCACGAGCAAATTCGGACATCACGACTGCACTCATTCCGAGGACACTGGGGTCATCTGTGAAGGTACAAGTGACAAGTCGTTTCATTCTGTTATTTCTACCCACTATTATTAACCACCTGTTGCATCGTCTAATTCTCTAAAACGTTGACATAAAGCTCGTCGATCATTGTTTACTAGACATGTCTTAGCAGGCCATGTAATGCAAAAATCGAAAGCCATAATTTTTGGTTCATGTTGTGTTTTATGTATTTGTCTGTTTGTTGGTTTCAGAGGATATACTAAATAGGGTAAGACCCTGATTCAATCATATTTGATGTAAGGCCAAAAAAAAAATCATTTGGTTGTCCTCGACCGCCCGCTCGTCATTTTCGGGCCGCTCGTATTTAAAAAAAAAAAAATATATATATATATATATATATATATATATATATATATTTGTTTAATTTAATATTTTATGGGGGAGCAATCTTAAATGCCAAACATACCATTTTTTGCATTTGCAAGGGTCAAAATGCGTCCAGTTGGCAGTTTGGTCTTTTCAGTACGCAATTAGGTATTTATTAAACTTGCCATTTTTATTATTCTATGTCAAAATGCCGTTCATTCAAGTCAGGTTCTGAGCATTCATAAACTCATTATAAAGCCAATCTGTACTAGTTTACAGGAGGGATAAGACCACCCTGCAAGGTAACTGGACAGGTGGTTATCTCATCAAATCAGCTCTCAGTTAATATAAGATAAAGAGGATAATGGGGGACCAATGGTCACCGATTAGGCATTGTTTGCTACATAGAGGGCGCAAGTACTTATAAGTAGTAAAATGGAGATTTAAAAGGTGCTGTATTTCAAAGCCCAAATACTTTCTGTGTTGGTCTTGATATTCATTGTATATTAAACTAGTCTTTTATCATATTAAAGTGTTTTATAGACTTTGTTTGTTTAAATGCTTGACAATCCCAATGATTTTCTTTTTTATGGAAAAAAAATTATAAAAAAAAATAAATAAAAAAAAAAATAAATAAATAAAAAAAAAAATAAAAAAAAAAGACACACAAAAAATGAAGTTAAAAAAAAAAAAAAAAAAAAACCCGCCCGCCCGCCCCTACTCCAGAATAGCAATCGAGGACAACCAAACAATTTTGTTTTGGCCTAATGGTAATTGGATGCTCACGTGTACGGCTTTTGTCAGCCGAAATGTCAATTCAGGTCAACGATAGTTAAGCATCCAAAGACACAATACCTATTGCCAGCAGCTTCCAAAAAATCCACTTGATAAATATTGATAGAATACGAAAAACGAGCATCACTTTCACTCTATGTAAAAGGTTGAAATGCTACTGCTGGGACTCCTGCTATATCATGCTGGCAGATGATTTTGTCTGACAGTTTACAATAAGGTTATTGACTATTGTCACAGCATCAGTCTCAAATTGCCTTGAGCAGATGTTGAGGAAATATCACAAAAGTTGTTTGTGGGCTAACCCCTCAAAAGGGGATTTTCCCCCTCTCTTTCTAAAATGGTGGGGAAATACCAAGCAAAAGCTTGATGATAAAAAGATTGAAAAAACCTTCAAAAAAGGCATTTAGCAATCCGGCAAACCATCGCGTTCAAGAACACAAACCATTCTAAATGTTCGAATAGGGATGTAATAATGTGCTGGTCTAAGATAGCAACTGCTAACAAGAAAACAAACTTTATATTTGATGCTCCTTGCTAGAAATAACTTAGTAGAAATTATAATGAAAAGATGACAAGAGGATTGAATTTGTGAAAGTTTGAATCCCACAACCATGTTCATGATCAGAAATATCAATATTATTATTTTAATCCTCTTCCTCACTCGATGACCCTCCTACTACAAATCAACGAATAACTCGTTATTATGATGTAGGAAGTGTGGTGTCATGTTTCCTTGTGTATCGCATGATCAGGTGGAATAACCCTTCGACCCTGAACATGACACATTGCTCCAAGGTGGATCACTGCATACAGTATATTCTCCATCTCTCCTCAGAATCCAACAATGGCTAATTGGGAAATTGTCTCGTTTCGATTAATATTCTCCATCATTCTTCTCCCTCATATCAATGGTGTATCAAATATAGATTCAGAACCAGAGGACGATGTGACAATTGGCTGGAGTTCAATTGACATAGGTAAGCATACGTTGAATGCTTATAACTGTTAATGGTATTATATTATTCTTCACCTTTACACATACCAAGAGACAGTGTGGTATGACCAAAAGGGTTTACAATGAAATTACGCCCCTTATCGAATCTTCTCTATTCATTAAATCTTACCAGGTTTATTCTCATTTTTGATTAATAATTCATGCCACATCACATATCGATACACTTAGCCAGACTTTACGATTGTTGTTTAGCACTTCGATGTTTTCGCCTATAGGTTGGCCAACTATCCGACCTGACGTTTGGACCCCGAGTACAACGAACACTGGTGAGAACTTTTCCTCTTTCATTAAAAAATTATAGTTAACTATAACTCTACCCATTTCTTATCAATGTCAATATGTATTTAACAGACTTTCTCTTTTACATCATTTAGAATCCCGGTATATATATTTATATTCATCTACATTACCCACTCGCCCTCATGTTTTTAGCCTCCTTTCCCCTGCACACATATATTTACAGACAATGTTATCCTGTTAAAATCAGCCTAGAAATGAATCTGTAATGTTAAGAGATAGGATTGTGGTATATGTCTGGGTTATAATGCTAGCTTGGAAGCAGAGACTGCCGATATGATAATGATTTCTTTTTAAATCCACATTCCGGGAAATAAAAACTACAAGACACGACAGAGCTTCTCAACCGTAGTCAAACACTTGACTTAAGCACACACAAAAGAATAACCTGTATTAAAATGTCCTCCCTTACTCCTGATGTAGGGAACCAGCTTGAAGTTCGTTTGGTTAATAGATCGAGCAATAATGCTTCAGGTCGAGTCGAGGTACGATACAACCCCAGCAGTGCTTGGGGAACCATATGTGATGATGGATGGGACTTGAACGACGCCCATGTCGTATGCAGAATGCTAGGGTTTTTCAAAGCGTCACGTGCACCAGTCATGGCTTACTATGGTCCGGGTTCTGGAAAGATTCATCTTGATGAAGTTGATTGTACTGGATCAGAAAGCAGCCTCGAAGACTGCATCAAGAGTAAATTTGGAGTCCATAATTGTGATCACAGCGAAGATGCTGGTGTCATCTGTACAGGTATGATGTAACCCTGTTTGTGAAATTCGAAAATTCTTAATACGCAAGTCTTGTTTTTTTCTTCTACTATGTCTCCTCTATATCCATCTCTTCAATCTTTCCTTTCTCTCTCTCTCTCTCTCTCTTACTATATCTTATCGTTTCTCGTCTGATATTAATATCTGCTTCTTTGTCCGATATCCTTGTATTCCATACTCAAACATGAATTCATGATATCTCATTGAATTTCAGAGCCTATCGCTCTCCAAGTCCGCCTCACCGATGGTCCAAACAATAACTCGGGAAGAGTTGAAGTGCTAGAAAAAGGATCTTGGGGAACTATCTGTGACGATGGCTGGGATGGTAAAGACGCTAATGTTGTATGCAAAATGCTGGGGTTCTTCGGTGCAGCATATGCACATGTGCAAGCTACATACGGTGAAGGGGTAGGAGACATCTCACTCCGTAATGTGGATTGTATTGGGACAGAAAGCAACCTGGGAACATGCTTCCACGATAGACCTGAACGTTTTGACTGTGCTCATGACGAAGATGCCGGTGCTGCCTGCTTGGTTCTTATCCAAGGTATAATGTGAAAGGAATAGAATAGTCCTTAAATCCATCAATATGCAACTGTGCCCTGCTATTTCTGTTTGAATTTTTGTTAATCATGTGACTATACTATTATATAGATACCTGAAGAAGATTTTAAAACGATGTAGGAAATATTCGTTTGTTGTTTTTGTTGATATTTGTTTGGTTCACATATTTAGGTTTTTGTTACATATATCTTAACACTTCTCTTTCATTGGAATTTTGAAAAGATGATTATGTAAGCTCGGCATCGTCCTGGGATGGTAAACGAAACAAAGAGTATCGAATAGCTGATAGCTAGATGCCTGCTCTACATCTTACCTTTTAACAAGTTGATGATAAAAGAGCTTTGATTTCATGACAATCAACAGTGTCAAGCAGAAAACTGTGTTCTAGGATAGACTTGCCGTGTTGAGCCATAAGATTTTTTTTAAATTTATTTATTTATTTATTTATGCATGTTCACAATTTCACAATTCATTGAAGTTAACATCACATGAAAAATTAATATAATATAACAAATCATTTTCAATTTTACAATACATTTGAATTAACTTCACGTGAAAAAGAATATAACATTGTTTTATCAAAGACAAGTTGCAACTTATAATACAGTTTGAAGAATGAACACACAAAGGTGATGAAACATAAGCAAGTAGAGCTTGAATCGTTACAACACCTTTCAAATATATAATATATGACAAATAAAATTCCTAACGTTTTGTAATGAACTATTTATACTATTTTCAAAGTTAAAAAAAGAAAGAAAAAAACGAATTTCGTTAAGCCTAGTAACAAAATTATGTTAGATTTAATTAGAACTGATAAATATATTATAATGTAAGTAATATCTTACATCTGTGAAATGATAATACATTTAAGTGCTCTTTTAAAGGAGTTTGTTGATTTTATATTTCAAATATCATTAGGTAAAGAATTCCATACATCTGGACCTCTGTGTCTGATTGATTTCTGGGCTAATGTAGTGTGAGGATTGACCATATACATATACTATGATATATGAATATAAAGGATTCCAGAAAAAGCGGTGAATTGGGGGGGGGGGGGGGCGGTACGAGTTTTCATTGGCAGCTGGTACAACAGGCACGCAAACTCCTTTCCTAAAGGGATCGTTTAACAATGTTAAATCTGAGATACACGGCCCTACGTGTTATCAGTGTCTGTGATATGGTGTAATATTGAAGCCCTACAAAAATAGCGCAATAAAATGATCAAGAAGTGCCTCAAAAAAGTTAAAATCTTTGAGTGACCGGTTTTACCATACTCGTTTTCCCAAATAGACTGTAGTGTTATGAAAACCGTTTGGCAAACGGTTTTCAAAAATTATAATTCCAATCATAAATATCTTGATAATCAGATAGGCGATCGGCTTACAAGTCATGGAGTTCCTGACTGACCTAAAGGTTTATAATTATCATTGCAGCATGAGCTAAATCCAGGATTTTGTTTCAGAATCTGAGACAAAGTTACCGGATCCCTTTAAAGAATAACAATATATCTATCTTCGAATCCTAGTCTGATGTTGGTTTTGGCTTGGTACACCTATTAAGGTATGTGTTAGATATATTTTAACACTTTTCTTTCCTTGTAATTCGAATAGATTATTCAGGGAGCGGGGCATCGTCCGTGGATGGTAAGTATTAACTAAAATAAAAATAATAATAATCACGTAGGTGATAGCTAGATGCCTGCTTTATAACATCTTACCTTTTAACAAATTGATGATAAAAAACCTTTGATTTCATGACAATCAACAGTGTCAAGCAGACATCTGTGTTCTAGGATAGACTTGCCGTGTTGAGCCATAAGACTATGATATATGAATATAAAGGATTCCAGAAAACACGGTAAAGGGGGGTTGGGGGCGGCACGAAGGATCCTCGGCAGCTGATACAACAGGCATGCAAACTGCTTTCTTAAAGAATAACAATATATCTATTTACGAATAAATGTCTGATGTTTGTTTTGGCTGTTTACACCTGTTTAGGTTTGTGTTAGATATATTTTAACACTTTTCTTTCATTGTAATTTGAACAGATTTTTCAGGGAGTGGGTCATCGTCCGGGGATGGTAAGTAAAAAGAAACAAAGAGAATCGAATAGCTGATAGCGAGATGCCCGCTCGACATCTTATCCTTTAACAACTTGATTATTATTATTATTATTATTATTTATTTATTTGGCATTTCAAACATACAATAGAAGGTACAATAGAATGGCACGAAGCGCGATAGCTCAGTCGGTAAAGCAGTGGTCTCGTAATCCGGTGACCCGGGTTCGAAACCAAGTCGATGCGCTAGTGCCCTTTGGTAAGGCATTAATCCTCATTATCAGGTCCCTCGGAGAGGACCTAAAGCCGTCGGTCGTCTGGTTGCTTACTCACGAGCATTTATGCTTTCTTAACAGTCAGGTAAAAAAAAAAAAAAAATTACCTCTAGAAGTTGCCTGGAGAAGTCACATTTGCCAGAAGATACATGAGGCACGCATACTACTTTCGAGAATAATAATGTATATATATATTTATATATTTTCGAATCATAGTCTAATATTAGATTTGGTTTGCTTCACCTATTAGGATTTGTGTTACCTATATTTTAACACTTCTCTTAAATTGTTATTTGAACAGATTATTTAGGGAGCGGGGCATTGTCCGGGGATGGTAAGTATTAACTAAAATAAAAATAATAATAATCACGTAGCTGATAGCTAGATACCCGCTCAATGCCTTACCTTCTAAACAATTGACCATAAAAGAGCTTTGATTTCATGACAATCAACAGTGTCAAGCAGACATCTGTGTTGAGCCATAAGACTATGATATATGAATATAAAAGATTCCAGAAAACACGGTAAAGGGGGGTTGGGGGCGGCACGAAGGATCCTCGGCGGCTGAAACAACAGGCATGCAAACTGCTTTCTTAAAGAATAACAATATCTATTTTCGAATAAATGTCTGATGTTTGTTTTGACTGGGTACACCTGTTTAGGTTTGTGTTAGATATATTTTAACACTTTTCTTTCATTTTAATTTGAACAGATTTTTCAGGGAGCGGGGCATCGTCTTGGAATGGTAAGTAAAAATAAAATAAGATAGTCGAATAGCTGATAGCGAGATGCCCGCTCGACATCTTATCCTTTAACAACTTGATTATTATTATTATTATTATTATTTATTTATTTGGCATTTCAATCATACACTGTCGCTCATAAAGGTGGAATATTTTTTTTAATCCCAGGGGGCATGGGCACAAATTGACTTTGATTTCATGACAATCAACAGTGTCAAGCAGACATCTGTGTTCTAGGATAGACTTGCCGTGTTGAGCCATAAGACTATGATATATGAATTTAAAGGATTCCAGAAAACACGGTAAAGGGGGGTTGGGGGCGGCACGAAGGATCCTCGGCAGCTGATACAACAGGCATGCAAACTGCTTTCTTAAAGAATAACATCTATTTACGAATAAATGTCTGATGTTTGTTTTGGCTGTTTACACCTGTTTAGGTTTGTGTTAGATATATTTTAACACTTTTCTTTCATTGTAATTTAAACAGATTTTTCAGGGAGCGGGGCATCGTCCGGGGATGGTAAGTAACAAGAAACAAAGAGAATCGAATAGCTGATAGCGAGAAGCCCGCTCGACATCTTATCCTTTAACAACTTGATTATTATTATTATTATTATTATTTATTTATTTGGCATTTCAAACTTACAATAGAAGGTACACTAGAATGGCACGAAGCGCGAAAGCAGTGGTCTCGTAATCCGGTGACCCGGGTTCGAAACCAAGTCGATGCGCTAGTGCCCTTTGGTAAGGCACTAATCCTCATTACCAGGTCCCTCGGAGAGGACCTAAAGCCGTAGGCCGTCTGGTTGCTTACTTACGAGCATTTATGCTTTCTTAGCAGTCAGGTAAAAAAAAAAAAAAAAAAAAAATTACCTCTAGAAGTTGCCTGGAGAAGTCACATTTGCCAGAAGATACATGAGGCACGCATACTGCTTTCGAAAATAATAATGTATATATATATATATATATATATATATATATTTTCGAATCATAGTCTAATATTAGATTTGGTTTGCTTCACCTATTATTAGGATTTGTGTTACCTATATTTTAACACTTCTCTTAAATTGTTATTTGAACAGATTATTTAGGGAGCGGGGCATCGTCCGGGGATGGTAAGTATTAACTAAAATAAAAATAATAATAATCACGTAGCTGTTAGCTAGATACCCGCTCAATGCCTTACCTTTTAATGAATTGACCATAAAACAGCTTTGATTTCACGAAAATCAACAGTTAGAAGCGGAAATATACAGGGGTACCTGTCCCGTTGAGCCATACACGTGTGATGTATATATATCAAAGATTGCAGCAAGAACAGGACGTTGGGGGCGGGGGGGTGGGGGGGGGGAGAGGGGAGGTGACATTTGCCAACTGATACAGGAGACACACTGCTCTCAAGGAATAACAATTGTTTTTCTTTCCTAATCCTAGTGTGTGTTTAGTATGAATAGGGCTCATAACATCTGTTGTCAGAAGGTTAAACTAATCAGTATACTGTAATTTAAATGTTGATCTTTAATTGAATATGAAGATGAAGGAACATTCGGGCTACAATGTCCAGACCTCGTATCAAGCACGGATAAAGGTCTTACTACATCATCTACTGTCATCATCACCCCACGCGTGAATGGTTCCATTAACAATCAGAACTTCTCTGTGGGCTGTACGTATACTTCACACGATGTATTTGACTACGGAGACACTTGGGTTGTCTGTGCTGCACGAGATGATCTGGGAAACTACGCGACATGTGATTTCACGGTTACCGTCACAGGTATGTTAAAAAAGGAAGAATTACAAAAACAGTAGTATAAAGTAGTTTCAGGAATTCAGTAGACACTCGTGTTTTTATAGAATAATTCAGGAATTGAAGAATATCATAAGTTATACTTTGGTATTTAAAAACAATCTAGTATACTTTCCCAATGTCCGAACTTCGTTTCATGTGCATGACAATTCCTAAATCGTAATTGCCAGTGCTGCAACTTTACAGTTCAGTGAATTTATATTTTTATTTGCAAAATATTTCCATAATCGGTTTATCAATTCTATTTTTTTTTGGTTTGCAATGTTGGGGTCCGTAATTAGTCAATAAATTGTAAGATCCAGTAAGTAACTCTACATTGCCAGCCCCCCTCCCAAGTTCTCCATTTCAGTGGTGTTGGATGGTTCAGTCATTGAAAGGAGCCACTGGCATTATTGGTAGGGGTGGGTGCACCGGTTATTAGGTGATGCGGGAGAACACGGCCATAGTGTAAGACGATATGTGGCAGGGGTCGTTTTTACTTTTGAGTTAAAATACATTAATCATGACCGTTTTTTCTGTGGTTATTTTTTCATCGTTACATTACATTATTTTGTGAACCATGTATTAGGCCACCACTCACTTTATGTTTGGTTATCCCAAAATCAATATTTCAAGATGGCGACCCTCCCATTTTGGACTGCCCTGATTTAAATATCACCAGGGACCACATCATCATCAACCCACCGGCATCAGACAATACTGATCTTCGTCCGTCTGTGATCTGCTCTCATACATCCAGTGGTGACTTCCAGTTTGGAGATACCAATGTTACCTGTAATGCTACAGATGAATCAGGAAATATTGGGACGTGTACGTTCGTGGTTACAGTGCAAGGTATGATCAAATAGATACCAGCTAATATCCTCCTTGGTATGATACAACTTTTAATCTTGTGTGTTCGTTCATGTGCTAAATAAGTAAGCAAAACAAGGCAGTTGAACTTCATATTAATTTAGGATTTTTGCTACGTACACTATAACTCCCATCGTTGTAGTTTGTCTTCTTGTTTTTTCGCAGACAGGGAGCCTCCTAGGTGGGAATGCCGTAACCAAACAGCCATCGCGGATCAACGTCAAATTGCTATCAATGCGTCCATTCCATCTGTGTCAGACAACGTAGATCCCAACCCGTCCATTAACTGCTCTCACACATACATAGATCTCTCTCATCTTGGAAACACTAGCATCACATGTGAAGCTAAAGATTCTTCTGGAAACATTGCCATCTGTACTTTTATGTTTACTGTACAAGGTAAGGACCCTTGCAACCAGGCTTTGTACATGTATCTATACCTGAAAATACACTAATTCTATCATAATGTTTTTATAAATATTATTATTATTACTATTACCTCATGCATGCATATATTTAGTAAATCTGCGTAATTTAGCCAACAAATAATCTTGCTAATAGGCACTATCATCATGATAATAAACCAATTTGATATTTGTGATATGTTTGTTCTTACCTAACCAATATCTCCATGGCGAAAGATGGAGTAAGTTCCAGAAGATATCCCTGGCTATACAAATACCTGTATCTTCTTTCTTAAAAGGTTATTTTAGTGGCTTGTCATGGATTTTTTTACCCTCTACAGACAACGTGATTTCTTCATCGCTTACCGTTACCCGATGCGAAGCTGATGTTTGACCGAATTTTGGTTGTTTCTTGATTCTTGGGGGGGGGGGGGGCTGTAGCTCCCCACTCCCTCATCCCCATTTCTGCTTCATATGCCTATGTTAATTTTTTAATCTCTCTCTCTCTCTCCCTTTCTCTGGATAAAAAAAATCTACAGACCCTTGTATGGTTCGTGATCCGTGTATCAATGGTGAATGTAGCTATATTGGATCAGGACAATACCAATGTGACTGTTATGATCAATACGAGGGTACTCATTGTGATGTCATCCCTCACCCCACTCGTGAGTCTTGACTAGTTTTCAAAATATTGTGTCTATCAAGTAAAAATATAATGAAATGAAATCCGTTCAATAACAATGAATTTATAGTAACTGGCCGATTACCTTTTGGACGTGGCAGGTTAAATAGCGCGTGCCAGTAAACAATAATAACATGGAAGTCATATTGGTTGTTTTGTTCTAGGTTTGATCAAGTATTTCCTGGCATGGATGTTCATCAATTTACATTGCTAAATAGTTATGGTAACTGCCTCAAAAATTATTTTCATGTTATTTTATCTGAGGAGACACCCTAAATAAGTGGGTAGATATGAAATAGGCTGAATGCATATGAACTGTTCCATTGGCAATGATAAGCTTAACCTTATAATATTTGTGTACTAGATGGCTGCCTTATGATAAGAACAATAATAATGATATATAATAATCTGGATATATACCGTGTGTCTCAAAAAAAACGTAACACTTTTGAAATGGTTGCCAAATTGAGCATATATAATTTTATGAAAAAATGTCTATATGTATGGAAAGCTAAAGGACCAACCTTTCATATGATATGAAAAAATTAAAAAAAAATCATGCTTCGATGGACAGTGTTCACTTAAGTTAGAGGTATGAAAATGGGCCTGCGCAGGATTTTTCCTTCCAATTTTGGACAGGTAAATTACTTGTAACTTACAAAATAAGGTCGATATGAGATATTCATGATCGATGGATCAAAAGGATATTTTGAATCAAAAGGATATTTTGAATACCTCGAATTCTGGTATTTTCAATGCATAATGAATGATGTACTTAGCTATTACATGTTTGGGTCATTCATAAAACCTGAATAAAATGTGATTGATGATCCACCAAACTTACGGAAGAAAACTGATAAAGAAAAGGCAAGGGGTAGGTGATGGGATGGGAAAAGGTTGTGGGGGGGAGGAGAGTGGGTTGCATAATGTCAATTATGATTTTGAATACGGTATTTCAATTTAACATTTTCCCATTCTTCCTTCATCCTGTTCACATCTACCAGATCAATGATACAATAAGATGGGAGTGGAAGTTGGTGTGTGTGTGTGTGTGTGTGTGTGGCAGGGGTGGTGTTTGGGGATTGATAAATGACAGAGAGAAAGGACTGGTATTCAAAACATCCTTTTAACTCTTAATCCATCGATCATGAATATCTCATATCAAACTTATTTTGTATGCTAAAAGTAACTTACCTGTCCAAAATTGGAAGGAAAAATCCTGCGCAGGCCCATTTTCATACCTCTAACTTAAGTGAACACTGTTCATCGAAGCATGATTTTTTTTTCAATTTTTTCATATCATATGAAAGGTTGGTCCTTTAGCTTTCCATACATATCAACATTTTTTCATAAAATTATATATGCTCAATTTGGCAACCATTTCAAAAGTGTTACGTTTTTTTTGAGACACACGGTATAGCGCTTAATACGAAATACCATCTCTAAGCGCTTTACAGATATTATGACCCCGGTCATCGTATTCTTCATTCACATACATTGTACACCATCTCCACTCCCTTTGGAATATTCCTACTGTAGGGTTACTGTAAGGGCATATATGTCAATTACTAACACAAAAGCTTTTTTTCATTCTATCAGGTCCCCATTTCTCTCCTGGGTATGAAGTGGCAAATGTAGATTAATACTTTACGAAAAGACATTAATGCCATGTGGAGAATCAAATCCACAACCTTTGAACTTCAAGTCAAGTGCTACCACTCGACTCTGACACCTCTAACTCCTATGATGCTAATTCTTTTCATATACAGATCCTGTTGAAGTAGCCGGTCATCCTGAGAACCACACGGTGAAGATGGGCACCCCTGTAGAGTTCACATGCAGCTTCAACAATGCTAAATCTTACATGTGGTACAAAGATGAGCACCCTCTACCAAGCATGAGAAATCAGCATACTCTACGTATACCATCAGTTTCCGAAAGTGATATTGGCTATTACTTCTGCCGAGGCTTTGGAAATGGACCATATAAAGACACGAAGATGGCATCTATCTACATTGAAGGTGTGGTTAAAGAATGTCATGTTTTGAGCTTATTTTTCCACCAATCCGTTGCCCTTTATTGCAGGACCTGAAATCTGTTTTTTGTTATACATATTATTGACTGGTAGGGTATGTATATAACAGTCTTTTTGATCGTTGAAGAGGTTATATTTTCCAAAGTAGTAATATGATCACAAGGACTGGAAAAATTGAACTCCCTCGCGGTCTGAAAAATTATATTAGATAGCCTTGACTATAATTTGTTATAAAATTAAGGGTCATTGCAATTTTTTCTCGAGCAGTAAGGCTTGCGTGTCGGTACGCGCTATAGTGTACGCAGGGTTGCTTGGATAAATATGAAATGATCATCGACTTGAGCGTGTCGAATGTGTGTTCCTGCCTGTAGGACCATTCCCATGGTGTGTCGTTACGCAACAATTTCTGCATGGGTTCAGCGATAACTTCAAATTGCAGAACGAACTTGCGATAGAAATTAGTTGTGCCGAGGAACGAGGCAAGCTGCTTCGTGTTCTCAGGGGTGTCTAGCTTGCAAATAGCTTCGACCTCGTCCCGCTTAGGCTCAACTCCAGCTGCTGCAACTTTGTGGCGTAGGAAATCCACCGGGGATACTGCGATGTGCACTTCTCCCTGTTGAGCGTAAGGTTGTGCTTTGCGAACCGAGCGAGAACGTTGTTCAAACGCTGATCATGCTCTTCCATGTCGCGACCATGGATGACAACGTCATCTAGGAGGTTGACTCACACTGCGAGAATCGAAGACACTATCTGTGGTGCATGGCAGTATCCTGTAAAAACTTCGAAGTCTGTGAACAGGGATGGATACTGTAACATATGGGAAGTCGGTGATGATGTTGACTTGCTGACCTGTGGGGTCACAGAGGCGAAAACCCAGCAGGTCAAATAGGTCAACCCCTAGGGGGCTCTTACCCTTCGCAACGTAGATCCGACAACTGTCAACAGTCTTGTCCATGAAGCAGACGGGCTTGCAACTTGACGCAACCTAGCATTGGTATTGACTTGTCGGGGTAGGAAGTCAGGTTGACGAGTGCTGGCGTTAGCGGAACTGTATAAATGTCGGAAGTTGGAAATTTGTGAAAGTCTTTATTTTATGATGTTTAAGTTTAAAGCAAATTTATATTCTGCTTTCAATTAAGTGTTACGGATCGAGGTTAGATCGGATGTTTTTTCACTTGGAAAATTCCTTTTCCATAGTATGATGTGACCTGCATAGCTGAGTCAGGTGTTTAGTTCCGTTATACGCTAGATTGCGTAATGACATTAGGCCAAGTAGCAGTGACATTCCTTTTTATTGTATGCATGAATTAGTCCGTATGTTAACGTACGTACGTACGTACGCGGCATGGGCGAGTAGTTCTATCTTGGGTGTGGTTAGCTCAGACACCAATTGAGCATCCACATGCACGGACGTGTTCTAGGTCGGGCAAGCTCTGGTTTTGGAGATTCTTCGGCTGGGAGATATGGGACTACAGCTGGTCCAGGCCTACATGTACTAGGTGATGTCTGCATTCTGCTCGTAGCAGTGGCGGGTAGAGAGTGACTGTGGAGTTTGCAGTCTGGTTGTTGCTTGACATTTGTTTGACCTTGGGGTTTTTTGTTACGACACAGAATAAACCTCATAGACCTTAATCTGCTGTCCTGTCTCATCATTGAAACTACCGGTCCCTAGCAAGGTCCAACCCCCACCCACGACAGATTTGGCGACGAGGATGGGATAGCGACAGTAGAACGACAGAAACCCCTTGGTCTGGAGGAACTTCGGACTGATGAGATGCGATTCACACCAAAGGACGGGATCAGCGTGGAGATATGACGTCGAGCAAGATTTAGACCGATGAAGATGAAGAGAGGTCTGAACTCTGAACTTTGAAGTCTGAACACTATTGAAGCTCGAGGATACAGGACTTTGGGTATATTTAGCTAAGGCTAAGAGTTTTGCATGTGCATGTAATATTGTGTTCTGATGTTATAGCATATTTCCATGTGCATATACTGACCTCTTTTGTCCCTTGTGAATGAAATTTAGCCTTTGTAACGATGCCGACCGATACAGAGTCAATGGCGGGTATGATGCAGGCACTTACAAGTGTATTACAGGGCCTAAGTGTACAGCAGCTACCACCACCAGTGAAACTTGGAAAGTTTCGAGGCCCTCCAACAGCACCTGGCGAGTTATCTCTAGGGGAATGGTTAGCAGAGTTTGGTAGCTATGCAGAACATTATCGGCTTACTGGAAGAACGAAGGCTCGTTCATTAGTTGACCATTTAGCTGGAGCGGCGAAAGAGGAAGCTCTATGTCATGGGACAGAGGTCAGAGATGACTACGACAAGCTTGTCAAGAAGCTGGAGTCGATGTTTGGCTCAACCGAGTCGGTGTCTTCTCTCACGCAGAGTTTCCACAATCGTGATCAGATGGAGAAGGAGACTCTAGCTGATTACAGTAGGGTTCTAATGAGACTGTACAGTAGGATGGTGAATGCGGCTGGAAACTCGGACGAGAAAGCAGCACTCCAGAAATTGCAAGATAGCACCTTGAAGGAGAAACTTGTCCAAGGGGCAAGGGAGAAGTGGGCTAAAAGGGAACTCAGGAGGATAGAGATTAGCTGTAGGCAAAAGACATTCTCGGAGATGCGAGAAGAAATGTTAGATTTCTTTCGCGACCAGGAGCCCTCCTCAAAAGCTGCACGAGCTTTTGAGGCCATCGCAGAAGCTGCGCCAGTCCCGGTGATGCAAGCTAGCAAGAAGGGGGAAATAGAGGTGCTGAAGGAGGATATTTCCAAGCTAGCACACCAAGTGTCTAATTTGGTAGGGATCGTCAGCAAGTTGACCGACAAGAATAACTTGCAGGTGCGAAGTAGTAACAGGGGTAATAGGGATCTCAAGTGCTTCAATTGTGGACAGAAGGGCCACACTAAACCCTACTGCAAGGAACCAACCCTATGCTACGGTTGTAGGAAGACTGGCCACATGAAAAGAGACTGTCCAGAGAGTGCACAAGCTGCAAACCCAAACCCAGGAGTTAACATAGGCAAGGTAGATTCCATGGCCACTGATGAAGGTTTGGCTGCCCGCTTGATTTCTCCAAGTCCTAGGAGCAGTGTTAACATTTGCGGTGAAGAGTTGGAATGCATCTTGGACTCTGGTGCTGAGACCTCGATAATTCCGTCTTCTGTTTACCATGGTCAGCTTGAGGAGAAGTTAGGGAACCCCAAACAGATGCCAGGGTTTTTCTTGAATGTAACAGGTATTGGAGGGGTCCAACTACCTATTGAAGGGTATGTGGAAGTGCCAATTGAATTGGAAGGACAGACGTTACTTGGTAGCTTCTTGGTCGCCAAGAATAGAGGTAATGGTACAAGTGCTCAACATTCTGTACTTGTGGGATGTAATATCCTGCATCGGATGAACACGGACAAGTTAATCGAAAAGTACCCTTCTCTGAGTGCACTGAGGATTCCACAGATTGCTAGGAACCGTGACAAGAGCGAAGTAGTTGCAGTTCATACTGGTCGGGCTGAAGTGCTGCCACCTTTTACAGTGAGTAGAGTCACTTGTGAGTTGAGGAAGGAGGCATTGGATATAGAGGTACTGGTCCAAGACTCCATAGGGAGAAGTAATCCAACTCTGAGTGCTGTGGAAGGATGTCAGCAAGTCAATGGGAGATTTATCGATTTGTTGCTAGCTAATCGATCAAATGAAGAAGTATGGCTGCCACCTATGACTCAAGTAGCTGAAGCAAGAGCCATCCAGAGAAAGCAGGAAATTCAGCTAGGTATGGAAGAGGATAGAGTACTTGTCTCTTTGTGTGATGTAGTCATAGTGGATGAGCCATATGACGAGGATGACAAAGACGGAGTAGATCCACAAGTTGATAACCACGAACTTCCTCTTGGTGTTCAGTTAGATGGATTGTCACTAGATGAGAAGCAGAAAGTATCTGAACTCCTGACGAAGCACTCTGGAGTATTTTCTGCAGGACCTTTTGACCTGGGAGAGTGTAGCATAGTTCCACATGAGATACATCTAACAGATGGCCCACCAATTAGACTTCCCTATAGGAGACTCCATCCTGATCAGGCGAGTGAGATCAAGAAGATGCTACAAGAGATGTTGGACAAAGGAATTATTCAACAGTCAAAGAGTCCATACGCAAGTGCTATTGTGGTTGTGAGGAAGAAAGACGGATCTCCGCGGCTTTGCATAGACTATAGACTATTAAATGCAAGGACGATTAAGGACTCTTTCCCTTTGCCAAGAATAGAGGAGACATTGGAAGCCTTGAGTGGTGCGCAGTATTTCACTTCGCTTGATCTTGCTCATGGGTATTTCCAAATAGTTATGGACCGGGAGTCTGTTGAGAAGACAGCATTTAGAGTACCGTGGGGTTTATATGAATTCCTACGTATGCCACAGGGATTGTGCAACAGCCCCGGTACCTTTCAGAGGACCATGGAATTCATTCTAGGAGATATGAATTTGACTGAAGTCGTCCTTTATCTAGATGATATCCTAATCTTTTCTTCGACCCTAGATGAGCACCTGAAGAGACTAGATAAAGTGATGACGAGACTCCAGGATAACGGACTGAGACTGAAGGGAAAGAAATGTTTCTTTCTGAAGGAGAAAGTATCTTACCTTGGACACGTGGTATCGAGAGAAGGTATAGCTGTCGATGAGGAGAAGGTGAACAGGATCAGGGAGTGGCCTACTCCAACGAATGGACGGGAAGTAAGCTCTTTTTTAGGACTTGCTTCGTACTACCGAAGATTTATTTCAGAGTTTGCTCGTATAGCCGGACCACTGCACAAGGTCTCTGCCAAGAAAAAGCAGACCAAGACGACATCATTTGAGTGGAAGGACGAGCAAGAGACCTCTTTCAAGGCCTTGAAGGAGTCGCTGATAAGAGCTCCAGTCCTAGCTTACCCATGCTTCGATAGAGACTTTACCTTAGAGATAGATGCTTCAGGCAAAGGATTGGGAGCATGCCTATCACAGAGAGATGAGGATGGAAGACTTCACCCAGTTGCATATGCTAGTAGAACTCTTCGAGGTGGGGAGAGGAACTACCCAGACTTTTCCAGTTTTAAGATCGAGCTGTTAGCTCTGAAGTGGGCAGTGGTAGACAAGTTTGGCCCATATATTCAAGGTCGCCATTGTGATGTTCTAACGGATCACAACCCATTAGTGCACCTCAAAAGTGCAAAGCTAGGAGCGACGGAAACAAGATGGGTGGCTCAGCTTGCTGCATTCGATATTGACGTTAAGTATCGCACTGGTAGATCCAATAGATGTGCAGACGCACTGAGTAGAGTGGTGTCAGAAGAGGAGATCACTGCCATGGTGAATGAGGTGACTGGTTCTACTAGTTTGTTACCATGTGATCAAGACCCAATATCTAAGCAAGACGATGGTGAAGGACCCGTTTCCAATATACTCCCATCTTACAGCCACGAGGAGTTGGCAAAGATACAAGAGGATGATGATGTTCTGGGAGAGGTGAGGCGTCTTTGGAGGAAGAATTGGAAACGTGGTCAAGAGCTAGAAATCGACAGTGTCAGTTTGCGGAGTTGGTTGAAGGACTGGAAGAATTACACTGAATATTCAGGTGTGCTATATCGTGAGATTGATGATCCCATTTATGGGAGAATTCGACAGTTGCTTCTACCACGGATATTGAAGGAGACGGTGTTGAGCCTAACTCATGACCAGTGGGGCCATCAGGGGGTCGAGAGGACACTCAATCTGCTGAAAGAAAGGTGTTATTGGCCAGGCATGGCTCAACATGTGAAGGACTATGTGAAGAAGTGCTTTCGATGCGTCACTTCGAAGCCGCCAACTCCAACAGTACGCCCACCCCAGAGGCATTTGATGGCTTTTCAGCCTCAAGAAGTATTAGCTGTGGATTTTTTGAAGTTAGACCGAGGACACCGAGGGTACGAAGATGTTTTGGTGCTGACGGATGTGTTTAGCAAGTACTCGCAAGCTATTCCATGTCTGAACCAATCTTCAGAGACGGTGGCCAAGGTAGTGCGTGACTACTGGATTTCGCATTATGGGATACCCATGAGGATCCATTCGGATCAGGGCCGGTGCTTTGAAAGTGTCTTGGTATTAGACCTGTGTAAGTTGTATGGCATCAAGAAGTCTCGTACCACAGCTTATCATCCATCTGGAAACGGGCAATGCGAACGTTTCAACAAGACTTTGTGTTGTTTGTTGCGATCCTTAGACCCTAAGGAAAGAAGACGTTGGCTGGAATTGATCAAACATGTTGTTCACATGTATAACACAACCCCCCACAGGACAACACGAGTGACTCCCTATTTCTTGATGTTCGGGAGAGCACCCATACTTCCCATCGACCACTTGCTGAATAAGTCACCCATAGACTTGAATGACTACAGTCAAGAGCAACAGAGATTGGTAGAGAAAGCCCGTCAGATAGTATCTGAGAGACAGAAAGTGGAAGCAATGAAGGAAGAACAGAGACAACAGAGAAAAGAGAGAGGGTCTATTACTGTCTTAGAAGTAGGAGACAGAGTTTTGCTTCATCGTGACGCCTTCACAGGAAGACATAAGCTCGTAGACAAGTACTATGAGAGGCCCTATGTCATTGTTGCTAGGAATAAAGAAAAGGATGTCTATCAGATACGCTCGATAACTGGGGGCAAAGCCAAGTGGGTCAATCGACGTCGACTAGTTAAAGATCCTCGTCAGGAGGACAGAGGGATAGATGAAATTTTTCCTTATCCCGAGGATGATTCTAACGTAGAGAGAAGAGTCGAGGATGATCATGTTGCTGACAGTAAGGATGACGATGTCGATGACGACGTCGATGATGATGATAGCGACGATGACGATGATAGCAACAATGAAGATGACATCCTCCCTCGTTGGCTGTATCTTCCAAGACAGGATGACACGACTTCTGGTCTAGAAGTAGGAACACCTGTCCGACGCTCAGCAAGAGCTAATAAAGGTGTGAATCGAAACCCTTTTCGATTGCCAACTTCAGGGATTACTGGACTTCCCACTTGATATTGTAGGGATAAAGCTACAACACAAGCGGGGAAGGGGATGGACTTCCCACTTGATATTGTAGGGATAAAGCTACAACACAAGCGGGGAAGGGGATGATATATATAATCGGTTTGTAAATAATATTTTTCAGCCCAGTTTTGAAAGGAGTATGGAAACAAGTGAGGCTGAATAATAGCAATAGACATTTCTTTCAGTCAGGAATCTCTTTTTGATTATAGATTTTTTCTGAGAAAATAGCTGTGGTGCATATTGATATTGCAGATACAACTTTGCTAACGTTTCTTTTTCCATTGTAGCGTACATTTGGTATATTTGAATTCTGAATTGAATTCGTGTTCAGGAAATATTGATATGTGAAGTTATAATGGAGAAACAAGATTTTCAGTTTCTTTGATATTTAGAGACATAATATTGATATGTGAAGTTGTAATGGAGAAACAAGATTTTTAGTTTCTTTGATATTTAGAGAGTATAATATCAACACACAAAGATGGTATACACTGTACGGTTTGTTGATTGGTTTAAAATATGTATACATCTACAATGGTCAATGCATTTGATATTTTTTATTGTCGAGGACGACAATGTGGCAAGCAGGGAAGATGTCGGAAGTTGGATATTTGTAAAAGTTTTTTTTTGTACATACATGATCTATTGTCGAGGACGACAATGTTGCAAGCGGGGAAGATGTCGGAAGTTGGAAATTTGTGAAAGTCTTTATTTTATGATGTTTAAGTTTAAAGCAAATTTATATTCTGCTTTCAATTAAGTGTTACGGATCGAGGTTAGATCGGATGTTTTTTCACTTGGAAAATTCCTTTTCCATAGTATGATGTGACCTGCATAGCTGAGTCAGGTGTTTAGTTCCGTTATACGCTAGATTGCGTAATGACATTAGGCCAAGTAGCAGTGACATTCCTTTTTATTGTATGCATGAATTAGTCCGTATGTTAACGTACGTACGTACGTACGCGGCATGGGCGAGTAGTTCTATCTTGGGTGTGGTTAGCTCAGACACCAATTGAGCATCCACATGCACGGACGTGTTCTAGGTCGGGCAAGCTCTGGTTTTGGAGATTCTTCGGCTGGGAGATATGGGACTACAGCTGGTCCAGGCCTACATGTACTAGGTGATGTCTGCATTCTGCTCGTAGCAGTGGCGGGTAGAGAGTGACTGTGGAGTTTGCAGTCTGGTTGTTGCTTGACATTTGTTTGACCTTGGGGTTTTTTTGTTACGACACAGAATAAACCTCATGGACCTTAATCTGCTGTCCTGTCTCATCATTGAAACTACCGGTCCCTAGCAAGGTCCAACCCCCACCCACGACATAAACATACCGCTTGTAGATCAAATCGTTGACGATCGTGACACTTGACCCTACGTCAATCAAGATATTGAGTGGTACACCATTCACTTCAAGTTCACAATACTTGAAGTCACCTCCACTCCCAATGCTGTAAACGAAAGCTGGGCGTTCCTTCTCACAAGTACTAGTATCCTGATTAACATGTTGAACGCTTTGGCCCGTTAAGCGACACATTTTCGCGAAATGATGCATTTTCTCACATGATCTGCACTTTTTGCCATTTGCAGCTAGGGCAAGCACTTCTATCCTTCTTTGTGTCCCTCCGCAGTTTCTGCATTCCGAGCGCTGTGGCTTAACATGTCGGCGACTCTGGTGAGTTTACCCAAGAGGTACTCCACGTCAAGATTATACTGGTGTAGACCGTGTAGACGATCAGACCAGCGGTAAATGCGTAGTGGGCGATGTCCTGACCCGGTTGTGCTAGCTCAACATGGCCGTCAGGGCCTGATGGTCCGTGCGGAGAGGTACAGTTCTCTATTCTTCCGGCGTGCTATCACCAGATTAGAAACCCACTGTGAGGAGTCTATGCGTTCGATGATGTCATCGCTTTCCAAACGGCGTAGTTCTGCTGACACTTCCTCACGGACTGCGAATGGTAGACGGCGTAAGCCCTGTGATACTGGACGCACTGATTGGTCTACCTGTGGTGCATGGCAGTATCCTGTAACAACTCCGAAGTCTGTGAATAGGGATGGATACTGTGCCATATGGGGGATCGGTGATGATGTTGACTTGCTCAGACTGGTTATACTAACCAAGAAGAGACATGCGCAGCCTTACTCACTTTTGTACGCGTTATACCAACTTAACAAAGAAGGAAAAGTGTTCTTATTGCACGATGGTACTCAACAGATCGTTGTGTCATGTGACACATTTTCAGCCAATTGGATACTTGCTAAAAAAACTAGCTTATATCACAATATAGTGTGCACTCATCTTTTTCCGAAGACCGGATTGGTATACCTTTCATGCAGTGTATATTGAAGGATGGTATATTATTTCAAGGCAACTCAATTTTGAAAGAGTCATTTAAAATTAATACTAAAAGATTATAAGTACAAGGCAATAACGATGTTCCGGAAACTACAACATACGAATGTTATATTTTGACGTTTCTCTCTATGCAGGTTTGACCAATATCCACCTCTCTAAATTAAAATTCAATCTCACTTCGAATGATGACCTCTCTAACCGTACTTCTCTGAGCTATCTCGAGATATCGCTCAACATCGGCAATTATGTAAGTACTATATAAGAAAGATTGAATACATGGACAAAACATGCACACAGATATAACCACAATCATGGGCGTAGATCTGTAATTGATACCTATTGTTCAGGGGGGGGGGGTGATCTATTCATTCACCCCCCCTGAACAATAGGTATTACGTAAGGATTGACGCCCATACATCGGATCCATGCTAGGAAGACTTATATTAAAATATGCCTTAAAACAGTGTGCAGTGTAAACCCGATGACTGCGATTTTAAATGTTTGAAAGATCAAAGGGCGTTTGATATTTAATCAACGTTTGAAATTATTTTGTCTATATTAGCCTACCACCACCTTTTATGGAAAAATCAAATAAAAAATATTCAAACAATACTAATAAAATACAAATATACACTGTCTTGAGAGTTCTTGTTAAAACTATGTGCAGGAGGTGACTCGAATAGTACCATTTGCTTCGGGGCTGTCCCTCAGCAAATGGTACTATTGGAGTCACCGAGGCTGTTATAGGAGTAGGTAGGAGGATGAAGTGTTACGTATAAAGATTCTATGTACCTCTTATGTGTATAGTCTTTTCAAAAAAGAAATAAATGTATATTAAAACAAAATCGTATGACATCATGATACTTTTCGTGTTTTTGTTAAGGTTCTGGAAGGTCTTAAGAATAATCCCTCTTTCATGGACCTGTCACCATTGGTGGTATGCAGCAACATCACCAGACAAGGAGGTGTGATTGCTGACCTGAATGTCTACATTAACAATTCCAATCTGACTGCATTTCATGAACTAGGTCTTGTTAGTCAAGCTCTTTACATACTTGCTGAAAACTCGAATGATTTTCTCGATGTAAGCAGTGTAGAGATTGAGAACACAGGTAAGGATTAGTCATGGATCATCTTTGGTTAATGGAAGTCAATTTTGACTTTTACTAGCAAACTACTAACCCCCAAACAGATTGGCACAGAATCATTTTACGACTGTTAAAGATTACAAATAATTATTGTCTGCATTTTTTTTATTGTCATAGACAATTTTATAGTAATTCGGATATGAGCCAGAGAAATATGCCTTTTAAAGAATGTGATTGTGAGTAGTTTTGCAGCACGTTCTCTTTATAATATTGTTCGTATAAAACAGTTTCTGTATTTTAGAATGACTTAATCCAGTTTTTAATAGAAATGCTAAACCATCATCAGAACTCAAAACTGTCTCATTTCATCAAACACGAAAATGGTATTGCGTAAAGTGCTTGCTCCTTATATTTGTTAAATTTAATATTCATGGATCCCAGCGATCTGTAAGAATACGACATGGATGTCATCGCATTTTGGACTAATCAGTTTCCTAGAGGGTGAGAACGGAACGTGGGCGAACTCAACTGAAGTATGTCCATTCAACACAGCAAACGGTAAATTAGGATACTTCTCATGCACGTTATACACCGATTCGGGCGACTTCTGGTGGAAGTGCGCCCTCATAAGGTGACGCCATAACTGGGGGGCGTCTGACTGCAGCTAGCTAGCTTACATTGCATTGCAGCGCATCGGAGAAGCCCCCCAGTTATAGCGCCGCCACCGGCGGGGCAGGTACATAAAACCCCCAAACCGAATCGGTGTATACCTGCCTCTATCTCTCCCTTTAAGAAATGTAAATGTAATTAGCAATTCTGAGTCTAATTGATTTGAATTAACAAATGAGCCACTCTGAGAAAATGTATTCCAAAAAATTGCACAGAAGAAATTTGCATTAATAAAACTATATGAACATAAGAGGATTTAAGTTTTTACAGCTTCATATTTGTATTTTCTAATTATACGCTTTTGTCATCATTATTCATATGATTTTATCAAGCAACTACCCATAAAAAAAGAATGAAATCCTTATTTAATGAATTTCATTAATGGTATAAGGGATAGTAAATGTTTGTGAATTTGTTTGACAGCTGACCAACCAATCGGGCGTGCCATATGCGTCGGTGATCTGATTTCACAGAGTACATGGCTTCCCGATTCCATGGATAAGTGTGGACAATTCAGAAATGTTGGAGATTTACTAAGCCAGCTTTCAACGGTAATTTCAATATTGAGATATCTATTTCAGCCGTTTCAAGAAAATTGTCTTGAATTGTCACAACACAGTCACGAGAGCACTCATTATGAATTATTAGAGACTGAAAACCATCAATTTTCATCAAGCCTATTTCAATGTAGCTTTGAATTTTATTATTTATTGGACACATCCTAGAAATGAAATAGCAATTATAACATCCCAATGAATGAAATAGAAATGAACATTCTGTGATAAGTTGTTATATATGCTCAGAAATGAGAACAAGTGGGCTAATACCTTCTCTGAATGAAGGCAGAATGTACCTAGGCTCTCTTGTGTGCAATATTTAGAGATTAAAAAGTAGATCCTGCCATAAAAATGGACACCCCCTGGTCCCGTAGAAAGGAGACGGTTGTAGAGACATCTATACTATCCATTTTGTTTAAATGACTCTATAGAACAATAAAAGCAAACACAATCGGACTGATATTCAAATTGTTTTTTTCCAAGGTTATCGTTTCAGATGAGAATGTTGCTAAGCTCAGTGAAGACGTCAGTTTGGTGACAAGTAACACTGGTGATATCTCCTCTGATGATATTTTTTCGATTGCAAATATCATTTCAAATATAAGTGCTCGAACGATCTACAGTGAAAAGGTATGTTTCTTAACTTAGTCTCGCGAATACAACACTTTCCCGAATATATTTAATGTAATTTGTCTCTTTGTTTTTATTCGATTTGTTGTAAATGCTTACATATAACGTTATAACGACTCAGTTGTTTATCTTTTCACTGGCCAGTCCTGCTATATTACTAAAATAAAGACTATTACAATTTGTAGGCCATTCATTGTGAATATTTGAATTTGCCATTTTGTTTAAGATCTTGTCAAATCCGACTGTCCAAATTTTATCCCCAATCACACCTGTGTTTGAAATCTTTATTTCATACTAATAATGCTACTGCTTTCAGAATATGTAAGTGAATGTATTTACTTGATTTTGAATAACAGGTCACTGCATCCATCGTTGCCATAGTGAGTAACATCGCTGAGGTCGACACAGAAACACTTGAATCAGCATCAGCCTCTGTTAGTGATGTCATTAACGTATTTGAGCAGCAGATCACAAGCGTACCTATAGAGGACGGTGACAATTTCAGCTTTCAACAGCCAAATATTGCCGTGCAGGTACGCAGAAGTTTTGAACTATGTCGTATAAAACGCTGATTATATCTGAATTTTGTCCCCTTGGCAGGGCAGGAAAGACCAACATTTATGTAGTAACTGTAAATATAGTTGACATCTACTATTATAGCGCTCCTCAAAATAAGATATCTGTCAATGGCACATGCAAATAATACTATGCCTCTTCACAGGGGCGTACGCAGGATTTTTTCAAGGGGGGTTTAAAATATTTTGCTCCCGAAAATTTGAAAATCGCGCCGGCCGAAAAGTCGGGGGGGGGGGGGGGGGTGGGTAAGCGGACACTGGGTAAGTGGGTAAGCGGACACTTTTTTTTTTTTTTTTGGAGGTCAAAAAAAAAATCGCAACGACTCAAGCCAGCCGAAAAGTCGCTCAGTGGGTGGGGGGGGGGGGGGGGTAAGCAGACCCTTTTTTTCTTTTTTTTTAGGCCAAAAAAAAATCGCAACGACTCAGCCAGCCCGAAAAGTCGCTCGGGGGGGGGGGGGGGGGGGGGGGGGGGGGGGGTTAAGCGGACACTATTTTTTTTTTGGGGGGGGGGTCTCGAAATTTCAAAATTTGACATTTTTCTTCGTTGGGGGGGGGGGGGGAAGGGTAAGGTCACCTTATTTAGGTTAGCCGTGCATGGGTATAATTTATTATTATTTTTTTTTTTTTTTTAAATAATAAAACAATAAAAAAAAAAACCAAAAACCAAAGGGGGGGGGGGGTTTTAGGTTTTTTTTAGGGGGGTTTACATACATAAAAATACCAAAGGGGGGGGGGTTTGAACCCCCAACCCCCCCCCCCCCCTGCGTACGCCCCTGCCTCTTCATGACCAAAGCAACGTTCTTATTTGACTGTTTTACCAATTCTGTTTTTCTGAACTTTTCAGGTCCAAAGCGTACCTACCGATGTCATCTCAAATGGTCTAGTCCTTTCGTTAGCAGGAGACAGCAATTCTGGTCTGATGAAATTTGACACCAACATCCAAAGTTCAAATGAAAATCAAGCTGAAGCTACAAAACCAGATACCATTGCTGTTGTCAACATACCACCTGCGATTTCTTCCGTTTTACCGTTGATATCTGGAGGAAGTTCTAAGGGCTTTGTTCGCGTGATTTTCAGTGTCTTTTCCACACCAGCCCTTTTCATTTCTAAATCATTGAAGAACTCGAGTGTAGGAACCAACCGATCTGCTAACACACCCGTAATATCACTGAGCATCGGGGACGAGAAAATAGAAGATCTGACAGAACCCATCAATTTTACTTTTACCCCGATAGAGGTAGGCCCTTAAGGAAATTCACTTTCAAAGTTACTGCACAGAAATGAATAAATGTGCATGACTGTGCATCTTAATTGTCATGTTTGAGTATTATTTCCAATGTGTTATAATTATTTCTGTATAATAATTTCACAGTATACAATTCTTTAGTTTCTGTATCAGACAAAGACATGCATTATGTTATTAGCATTAGTTGAACACCTATGAAAACAACTATATCGGTAGTCATATGCACTTAGTTCTAAATTTGAATTTTCTCACAAGACTGGTCTGACGAACCCGTCGTGTTCATACTGGGATATTGGCTTTAGTGACTGGTCTCAAGAAGGGTGTCAGCTTCTTTCATCATCTGGCATTAGCTCATCCAATGATAACAACTGGGATCCTCCTCCATCTGATGAGAAGATCGTTTGTGGATGTAACCATCTCACCAACTTTGCCGTCATTATGGTAAGATCTTTCTTTCTTTTATAGTAGTATGTATTTTATTTTCAAAGCACGTCGCCTGGGAATCACATGGGATTGCAGGATCTCCACCTCTATATGTTTTTTTTATATTTTTTGTTGTTGTAGTTGATATAGTTTATATGTTATATAGCCCTATGTTTTTGTTGTGTAGAATGAGCTGTATAATAAAATTGTGATAATTTATTCTATTTGTAGGATATTTCGAGAGAGGAACGGACTTCTGAGCAATCTAACTCCAGTATGTTGGTAATGTATGGTCTATTGCAAACATGTGCTCTAGTGAAGCTATCATTTTCTTAAGAATGTACATTTAAAGACAAATGTAATACCAGGGCTTAATTTGTATCATTATCTCTGATAATATAATGGTTCTTTTGGAGTTTTAAGTAATTTTGAAGACAAATATCATATTAAGAGAAAGGGACGTAGTATAGAAGGACCTTTGTACAACCAACACTATGATGTGTTTTCACAATGAGGAGGTATCCAAGCTACCTTTGTACCAAATTTTTAGGACTTTTATCTCAATTTACCGCTAAATTATCCCACTTTGAAGGAAAAATATGCATCTAAACAACTAAACAAGGTATGACTTCAAAAAGTTTCTCTTGTTTTACACTTTTTCATTTAGGATGTGTAATATATCATTGAGATAATGCTTGTGTTAGGGAGATATTCACATACATAATACTAATATTGCTAATCCTTTGTTTAAGTTTGAAATTTCAGCAGGAGGATGTGGCGGATGTGACAAAAACAGATGTGAAAGGACATTTCAAACCCTGAACATTAAATAAAGGCCATAACCATATCACTGCTTATTGAACAATCCGCACAAATCAAACCGACAATCAGAAAAGGAATTTTTAATTCATAAGAAAATTTTATTTTATTTCACAGACCTTCTCTTTTACATCATTATGAATTGCCGTATATATATATCTAGTTATCTACATTACCCATTCATCCTTATAGTGTCTGTCCGCACTCCCCTGGAACATTTGACAAGCTGTAGTGATATATACTGGAAATTAAGATGTTAATTGTTAATGTTAATACTAGTTGAAGGAACGGGGCACAAAGACGATAGGACTGGGGTATATGTCTGGGTGGTAATGCTAGCTCGGAATAAGAAATGAAACAGCTACAACAATTTATCGGATAAACAGAGAGAATAACGATATTAGATTTTGTTTGGCAATATATAATCATGTTTTTTAAAATCCACATATCGGGAGATAATTAACCGGTCAAGATATGAGGGGACTTGGCAACCGAAGTCAAACACTTGAATTGAGCACACACAAAAAGTCAACGAACCTCTATTAAAATGTCCTCCCTTACTCCTGATGTAGGGAGCCATCTTGAAGTTCGTTTGGTTGATGGACCAAACAATGCTACAGGTCGAGTCGAGGTACGGTACAACACCAGCAGTGCTTGGGGAACAGTATGCGATGATGGATGGGATTTGAACGACGCCAATGTCGTATGCAGAATGCTAGGGTTTCTCAAAGCGTCAAGTGCACTAGTCATGGCTGAATATGGTCCGGGTTCTGGAGACATTCTTCTTGATGAAGTTTATTGTACTGGATCAGAAAGCAGCCTCGAAGAATGCATCAAGAGTGAATTTGGAGTCAATAATTGTCATCACAGTGAAGATGCTGGTGTAACCCTTTTTGTGGCATTCAACAAGTCTTAATATGTTATCTTGTTTTTTCTCAAATATATGTCTTCTCCATATCCCTCTCTTCACTGCTTCCCTTTCCTTTCTCTGTCTCTGTCTCTCTGTCTCTGTCTCTGTCTCTCTCTCTCTCTCTCTCGCTCTTACTCTATATAATCGTTTGTCTTCTATATTTATATCTGCATCTCTGTCTGATATCCTTGTTCTCTTCCATACTCAAAACCTGAATTCATAAAATATCATTAAATTTCAGATCCTATCTCTCTTGATGTCCGTCTTGTCGATGGTCCAAATAACAACTCAGGAAGGGTTGAAGTGCTAGAAACAGGATTTTGGGGAACTATTTGTGACGATGGCTGGGATGCAAAAGACGCTAATGTTGTATGCAGAATGCTGGGGTTCTTTGGTGCAGCATATGCACCTGTGCAAGCTACATACGGCGAAGGGGTAGGAAACATCCTACTCCGTAATGTGGATTGTATTGGGACAGAAAGCAACTTGGGAACATGTTTCCACGATAGACCTGAACGTTTTGACTGTGCTCATGACGAAGATGCCGGTGCTGCCTGCTTGGTTCTTATCCCAGGTATAATGTGAAAGGAATAGAATAGCCCTTAAATCCATCAATATGCAATTGTGTCCTGCTTGTATAGTTTGAAAACAAAATATCATGTGACTAAAATTATACATTTTATATATATCTGAAGATAATTTTAAAACAATGTAAGAAATATTTGTTTATGCTCGGTACACCTATTTAGGTTTTTGTTACATTATTTTAACACTTCCTTTTCATTGTAATTTGAACAGATGATTCTGCGAGCTCGGCATCATCCCGGAATGGTAAGTAAAATGAGGAAAAGATAATCGAATAGCTGATATAGATGCCCACTCTACATCTTACCTCTTTACTTATTGATCATAAAAGAGCTTTGATTTAATGACAATCAACAGTGATAAGCAGGAATCTGCCAGGATACGTGTCTCGTTGAGCCATAAAAGTATGATATATAAATATCAAAGATTCCATAAAGAACGGGAACAGGGGGTGGGGGGGGGGGGGGTGGTAAGGAAGGAGTCCCATTTGCCAATTGATACATCAGGGCACGCATAATGCTTTCTTAAGGAATAATACTCTTTTTCGAATCCAAGTGTGTGTATATTATAAATTGAGCTCATACTATCTGTTATCACTCTTATTTAAATGTTGATTTTTACATTGATTATGAAAATGAAGGAACATTCTGGCTACAATGCCCAGACCTCGTATCAAGCACGGATAAAGGTCTTACTACATCATCTACTGTCATCATATCTCCACGCGTGCATGGTTCCGTTGACAATCAGAACTTCTCCGTGGGCTGTACGTATACTTCACATGATGTATTTTACTATGGAGACACTTGGGTTGCCTGTGCTGCACGAGATGATCTGGGAAACTACATGACATGCGATTTCACGGTCAACGTTACAGGTATGTAACAAAAAGGAAAAATTACAACAGTATTATACAATTTGTGTTATTATAGAGTATTTCAGGAATTGATTATGGTTATACTTTGGTATAATTAGAAAAATCTAGTATACTTTCTTCAGGTCCACACTCTTTTTTTTAATGTATATGAGAACTCCTGAATCATAATAAAAAATAGCAATTCTGTTGAAATAACTCTAGTGCCTGGTATATTTTGATTGCCATTATCAGTTACTGTGTTTTTCAACAATGACCTTTAATTCTTAAAGTTTACAGTTCAGTTAATTTATATATTTTGGTATAAATAGAAAAAATTAGTATACTTTCTCAATGTCCACACTCTGTTCCATGAACACAAGAATTCATGAATCATAATTGCCAGTGCTACAAAGTTTACAGTTCATTCAATGTTATAGATATATTTGACTGTTTATATACCGAATCGACAGAAAAATCTACCAAGAATGCTTACCTTATCCTTTTTTGAGTAAAGATTTTGTTGAAACACCACAGAAAATCTGAGACACTGTTAATCTTCGCTGGAAAGACGACTAAATGGTGCAATCATCTGGGAATCGCAGACACAAAGCACTGTATGGTTTCCGCGCTCGCACAAACTAAGTTTTAACAACGTTAACCAATTAATGGGGAGCACAGCGAAATTTTACTATTTGCCCGGTACCCGGAATCTTGCAGGATTCTCACTAATGAACTATTAACCGGTACTGGCATTGTTCGTTTCTTTGCGGGAATGGCTAAAATCACGACTCCAATTTCGACCAATCAGACGGCTAGATTTATAAAATGAGGTATATAGATAAGTTCTATTGGCAAAATATTACGTTGAATTCCTCTACTTTTATTTAACTTAGAATCCAAAATCGTTTATCAATTCAATTATTTTTTGTTTGTTTGCAATGTTGTGATCTGTAATTTGTAAAGATATTTTAAGATCCAGTAAGTTTAATACACTACATTGCCCAACCCCCCCCCCCCCCCACACACACACAATATAGAAATCCCCAAAACATACATGTTCTCCATTTTAGGTTATGGTGTTGGATGGTTCAGCCACTGAGAGGAGTCACTGGTATCATGGGTAGGGTAGGGTACTACACCCCGGTAATTAAGTGATGCGAGAACACACGGCCATAGTGTAAGAGGATATGTGGGAGGGGTCAGTTTAAAACTTAATCAAAAAGCACATTGAACTTGGCCGTTTTCTTTTGGGGGCTTACCTTTTTACCATTTCATACATTTGTGCCCCATGAATTAGGCCACCACTCACTTTATTTTTGGTTGTCCCAAAATTTGTATTTCAAGATGGCGACCCTCCTCGTTTGGACTGCCCTGACGTAACTTCCACCACGGACCAAGGTCTTCCTACATCCTCCAACATCACCATCAACCCACGGGCATCAGACAATACTGATCTAAGTCCGTATGTGATCTGCTCTCATAAATCCCGTCATGTCTTCCACTTTGGAGATACCGATCTTACCTGTATTGCTACGGATGAATCAGGAAACATTGGCATATGTATGTTCGTGGTTACAGTACAAGGTATGATACAACTTTAAATGCTATATGTTCGTTCAGGTACTGAATAAGTATTAAGCAAAAGAAGGAAGTTGAACTTAACATTAATTTAGGATTTTGGATGCTATACGTACAGGCCGGATCTAGGATTTTCCAATAGGGGGAGGGGGGGGGGGGAGGGCGGAAATTTGAAAAATGGCGCAGACCATTATTTCAACTCAACATACCAATACTGACAAGGTCATATTAACAGCAACGTACCGGTAGGCCTACCTACTGGCAAATTCAACTATACAACTTTCAAAAGTAAAGTGCTTACCTTGACCATGTATATTCAAAATGGCTGCCGTTTCAGTGACAAACATCTAACAACTTCTTATCCATGGGTTTGGGGGAAATTTCAAGGTTATGGCAACCACTTTTGATTTTAAAAGTTGCTTAGTTGAATTTGTCAGAAAACATATTATTAGACACTAAAATCATTAGAATCGGACACTGTTAACAGTGTTGGTGAATTTCTAAAGTGCATTGACATTTTTTACCCTAGCGCCCTCATTTAAGGTCTGAGGTATAACAACCTATACATTTTGGGAATCCTTATGACCAGACGAGTAATTTTATATGCAATTTAATAAGGTTCACTGTGTTGGTGAATTTGACCACCAGTCAAAAGTGTGTTGACCTTTCAACGTTTTTGACCATAGCGCCCTCATTTAAGGTCGGAGGTATAGCAAACTATACATTTTTGGAATCCTCATGACCAGACGAGTAATTTGATATGCATATTGACACGATTGGAACTATTTAAATTTCTATCCCTGTGTGACCTTTGTTGACCCCTCACGAAATGCCTGGGATATTCAAGGGGGCAGCCCAAGTCAAAATTGTTCGGTATTCATCAGGGAACACAAAAACACTTTGAAACCTTTGTTCCCAGAGATTGGTCACGGGACCTACAGGCTGGTCTCCTACTATTACAAATAACGCTGAAATGACATCATTTCCGAGATTTTTCCTCACTTTTTAGTAAATTATACGTTTGTATGTGTTTGTTGGAAAATGACAAATTCCTAAATTTGCAGCCAGGCAAGGAATATGCTTCTTGAGATTCCTACATGTCAGGGCCCGAGGTACGGCGGGGATCGGGAGCCCCGAGCTCTCTCCCCCCCCCCACACTTTTTTTGAAAAAGTATATTAAAGAGAAATAAAATAGAATGAGAGCAAGAAAGAAAGAATAGTTAACTGCCAGTGTTAACAAATAATGAGGCATCAAAATATGCTCAAAACCCCTAAGCTTCCGTGGGCTCTGCCCCCTGGATCCCACCAAAGGCCCTACGGCGGGCCCTTAGATGCTCATCTGACGGTAATTTAATGCATAAAACCCAACGCCAAATAGTAACCTGCCAGTGTCACGAAATAATAAGGTATACAATAAAAAATATGCTCATATGACCTTAATTAAACGCCTAAAACCTCTGAACTTCCGGGGCCGGCTTCGCCGCCGCCCCAGACAAGGATTAACAATCGAGAACGGTACAGCGAATCGTCTTCTTTCTCTCATAATCTTATGAAACGTGAAGCTTCCGCGCTTTGCGCGGAAGGGGGAACCTAAATTCAGACAAGGATTCAGAGGCGAGAACGGTAATACCAATCTTTTATGATTTAACAAAACGTAAAAGCTTCCGCACTTCGCGCGGGATGGAGGGGGGGAACTTAATTCCGACAAAGATTATTTTCGAGAGCGGTACAACGAATCGTCTTTTTTCTCTAATGAATTAATGAAAATTAAAAGCTTCCGCGCTTCGCGCGGGAGGGGGGAACCTGAATTCAGACGAGGATAAAGAGTCGAGTACTGTACAACGAATCGTTTTGTTTCTCTAATGATTTAATGAAACTTAAAAGCTTCCGCGCTTCGCGCGGGAGGGGGGAGAATCTAAATTCAGACGAGGATTATTTTCGAAAACGGTACAACAAATCGTCTTTTTCTCTAATGATTTAAGGAAACTTAAAAGCTTCCGCGATTCGCGCGGTAGGGGGGGGGAACCTGAATTCAGACGAGAATTTAGAGTCGAGAACTCTACAACGAATCGTCTTCTTTCTCTAATAATATAATAAATCCTAAAAAATGTCGCGCTTCGCGCGAGAGGCGAAAAACTAAATTCAAACGAGATTTATTTTCGAGAACGGTTCAACGAACCGTCTTCTTTTTCTAATAATTAAATGAAACGTCAAAGCTTCCGCGTTTCGCGGAGGAGGGAGGGGGAAATTCGCCCCTCCCGGCACCGACCCCCCGCATCACGTCACTGTTGGTCACCATTACCTACCAATATTTGGCTCGCATAATTTCAAATTTGGGCCCCCCCCCTAAGAAATCCTGGATCCGCGCCTGCCCCCCCCCCCAACTTTTTACCGTATTCGTTGTTACTTTTATTTATAGTGCCATTTAATTGGCTTTCTTCCTTACTCACCCGGCTTCTCTCTTCTTTTTCTTTTTCACCATCTCTCTCTTTTTTCTTCTCTTTTCTTTTCACATCTTTCTTTTCTCTTCTCCTTTTTTGTTCTCTTCTCCTTTCCTTTTTTCTCTTCTCCTTTCCTTTTTTTCTCTTCTCCTTTCCTTTTTTCTCTTCTTTTCTCCCTCTTTTTTTTCCTTATCCTTTTTTTTTGGTACCGCCAATAGGGGAGCCGCGGCCGTTCCGGCAACCTCCCTGGACCCGCTACTGGCTACGTACACTATAACTCTTAAAGTAGTTTTGTCTTGTTTTCCGCAGACAACGAGCCCCCTATTTGGGATTGCCGTGACATGCAAACATCCATCGCGGATCGAGACCTTGCTAGCATTGCTTTCATCCCATCTGTGTCAGACAACGTAGATCCCAATCCGTCCATTAACTGCTCTCACACATCCATAGATCTCTCTCATCTTGGAGACACTAGCATCACATGTGAAGCTAGAGATTCTTCTGGAAACATTGCCGTCTGTACTTTTATGTTTACTGTAGGTAAGGACCTGTGCGACCAGGCTTTGTACATGTATCTATACCTGAAAATACACAAATTCTATCATAATGTTTTTATAAATATTATTATTACTATTACCTCATGCATGCATATATTTAGTAAATCAGCGCAATGTAACCAACCGCTATTATCTCTCTATACCAAAGCTTTTGTAAACACAAAATGTTAATCTGTGTCTATGTAATTTTCAACAGTTCTTCTTTAATTTTAAAGATAAAGTATATTGTTCGAGGGAACGTAGCGACCGAATGAAGTGATTCCATTTGTGGATAGAGCATTTTTCTGTCTTGTTCCTTGTATTTTTCTCTCTTATCTTCTTCCTTGTTCTTTTCCCTTTCTTGTTCATAATTTTAGGAGTAGAACTTTTTTGGGGAGGGGGGGGGGGGGGCTGTTCACATGGTGACTAACTCCAGGCAAGTCGAATAACACACGGCGACAAATAATGACAGCAATCCAAACTTACCCAGAGCTTTTACATACATGAAAGGTTTTCATATAGATCTTTTCTTTGGTTGAGTGTACAATGAGCTGGATAATAAATTGTGATAATTTATTCTATTTGTAGGATATTTCCGGGGAAGGCCGGTTTCCTGAGCAATCTAACTCCAGTATGTTGGTAATGTATGGTCTACTGCAAACAGGTGATTAGCTCTGGTGAAGCTATGATTTTCCTAAGAATGTACATTTAAAGACAAATGTAATGCCATGGCTTAATTTGTATCATTATCTCTGATAATATAATGTTTTTTTTTTTAGTTTTAGGTAATTTTGAAGACAAATATCATAAACAAAGTTCTATCATATCATTAACAGAATGGGACATAGTACCTTTTGTACAATTTAACCAACACTATGATGTGTTTTCACAATGAGGAGGTATTTAAGCTAACTTTGTACCAAATTTTAGGACTTTTATATAGATTTATTTCAATTTTCTCCATCCCTCAATCTAAGTTGACCATTTCAATGACTTTTGGATCATGTGGCACTGTATCAAGTCTTGTTAGGGGATCTAATGCTACGCAATGCTGAGCAAATAGAGAATAAGCATCGTGTCCATTCTCTCTAAACTCTGTCACATACGCCACATAATTTATCAATATTATCTAATTCTAATTACATCAGAGATCGAAGAGAGGTGCCATGAATGTAATTAAAGAGATAATGACATGTTTTTAGCCTGTTTTATGTCATTAATATGTTAAATTAATTGGAATGTGTAAAACTCTGGCTGTCGACACAGGCTCAATGCAAAGACCATGTTATGACGTCCTTACTGTAAATAGATGTTTCGTGTAAAATTAAGGGGGATTTTATTATTTGTAGAACTGACTGACTTTTCCTCTTTTACATGATAAAGATGTGTCTTTTAGTCTAAACATCTTAAAATAACAAGCTCTCCAAACTTTAAAACAAGTATTTATCAAGATGTTCACATCTGAAAATGTCACATCCGCCAGGGCATTTCAAGCATTTATTCATGAAGTTGTACAAATATCAATTCACACAGCAATCTCTTCAGTGGTACAGTTACATGCTCATTACAGTAGAGGCTAAAACGTAATCCCATATTACGTTGTATATAAAGTAATAAATGTTTGATTACTTTGTTTAAGTTCAGAGAAATGAATCCCAGAATCCCAGGGGAAAAGGGCCATTGCCTAGCAGTTAAGATATAATCTAGAATGAATGAATTGTGGTTTTGTATATGCTAAAGGTCTATTTTGTATTTGCATGTATAGGATAGATGGGATTATCTCTCAAACAGCAAGCTATCATTTCCTCTCATATGATATGTGGCAAAATTATGCAATTTTAGTATGAAGTAGGTGTAATAATCTGAGCTACACCATGTACACTATTACATGTATATATTAATGCCTGCAATAAAGAATCAAGTTTATATCTTGCATTAGTCCTTAGGATGGGATGTAAAGCCATAACTCACATGGTTTTTTCTCCTTGATTTTTAAGAATCTACTCGCTTTCCTGTGCATATTGACGCACAAGAAATGTTGTAGTTAAATGCCTTTAATATGTAGTAACATGTCATGTACATCTTGTTACAAGTGAGTTCTTTTCTGATAAAATCAAGCAAAGTTTGAGGGGAAAGGCTTCCCATCGTTCATTATGAAGACACTTCATAGTAAGGGAATTTCACTGTAGAAGCCTCACATTGTTACAGGAAAAATGCAATACTATTAGCATTCTAATTGTATGTTATCCCATCGTGTAAATGGCCAAGATTCTTCAGTAATCGACGATTAGAATTTAACAACAATGCTATAGACATGACTGTGTACATGTACTTCGTTTCAGTTCCTACATGTGCTCACATATCAGCTTGGTATTAATCTTCTGTTTTTGAGTTTCTGTAATGACAGCATTATGAGTTTAGTGCAGTTATAAATAACTTGTAGTCTTGTATATTGATTATAAAGACTTCCCATGATGTAAATAAAGCTTGCTACATTAGAAAATCATATTAGAAATGAAAGGTTAGATTCTTGTGCTTCATTTCCTATCGTACTGTATACACTATTCTATAATTATGTATAAAGGTCTCAGTGACCTTCCTGGCAGGCGCGGATCCAGGATTTCTTAGGGGGGGGCCCAACTTTTTTTTTTTTTTTGGGGGGGGGGGGGGGGGGGTTGACAACAAAATCCGCATCAACCCACTCTTACATGCAGGCCCCGCTGAACGTTTCTCTAAGTTGGTGGGGGGTAGGGGGGGGGAGTGGTATTTACGAACAGGTAGAGCGTAGCGTAAATTGGCGTGGGGACTAGGGGCGAAGCCCCGGTGGGGGTAAAGGTGTCGAGCCCCCAGAAGCTCGGGGAGTATAGGCATTTAATTACGGTCAGATGAGCATATTTTGATACCTTATTTGTGACACTGGCAGGTCCAAATTTGTGTGGGGTCTAGGAGGCGGAGCCCCCAGAAGCTCATGGGTTTTATATATTAAATGAACGTCAAATGAGCATATTTTGATACTTTACTTGTGACACTGGCATGTCACGAATTGGCGTGGGGTCCAGGGGGCGGAGCCCCCGGAAGCTCTGGGGTTTTATACATTAAGTTACCATCAGATGAGCATATATTGATACCTTACTTGTGACACTGGCATGTCACGAATTAGCGTGGGGTCCAGGGGGCGGAGCCCCCGGAAGCTCAGGGGTTTTGGGCAATAAAATAATGGTCAGATGAGCATATTTTGATACCTTATTTGTTACACTGGCAGGAAACAAATTGGTGTGTGGTCCAGGGGGCGGAACCCCGGAAGCTCTGGGGTTTTATACATTAAGTTACCGTCAGATGAGCATATATTGATACCTTACTTGTGACACTGGCATGTCACGAATTGTCGTGAGGTCCAGGGGGCGGAGCCCCCGGAAGCTCAGGGGTTTTGGGCAATAAAATAATGGTCAGATGAGCATATTTTGATACCTTATTTGTTACACTGGCAGGAAACAAATTGGTGTGTGGTCCAGGGGGCGGAACCCCGGAAGCTCTGGGCTTTTATACATTAAGTTACCGTCAGATGAGCATATATTGATACCTTACTTGTGACACTGGCATGTCACGAATTAGCGTGGGGTCCAGGGGGCGGAGCTCCCGGAAGCTCAGGGGTTTTGGGCAATACAATTATGGTCAGATGAGCATATTTTGATACCTTATTTGTTACACTGGCAGGAAACAAATTGGCGTGGGGTCCAGGGGGCGGAACCCCGGAAGCTCTGGGCTTTTATACATTAAGTTACCGTCAGATGAGCATATATTGATACCTTACTTGTGACACTGGCATGTCACGAATTAGCGTGGGGTCCAGGGGGCGGAGCTCCCGGAAGCTCAGGGGTTTTGGGCAATACAATTATGGTCAGATGAGCATATTTTGATACCTTATTTGTTACCCTGGCAGGAAACAAATTGGCGTGGGGTCCAGGGGGCTGAGCCCCCAGAAGCTCTGGGATTTTGGGCAATAAATTACCGTCAGATGAGCATAATGATACCTTATTTGTGACACTGGCAGGTCATTAATTGGCGTTGGGTCCAGGGGGGGGGGGGGAAGCCCCCGGAAGCTCAGGGGGTTTGGGCAATAAATTACGGTCAGATGAGCATATTTTGATACCTTATTTGTGACACTGGCAGGACACAAATTGGTGTGGGGTCCACCCGGAAGCTCATGGGATTTTGGCAATAAATTACGGTCAGATGAGAATATTTAGATACCTCATTTGTGACACTGGCAGGACACAAATTGGTGTGGGTTCCAGGGGGCGGAGCCCCTAGAAGCTCAGAGGTTTTATACATTAAATTACCGTCAGATGAGCATATTTTGATACCTTATTAGTCGCACTGGCAGGTCACTTATTGGCGTGGGGTCCTGGGCCAGAGCCCCCTAGAAGCTTAGGGGTTTTAGGCATTTTATAACGTTCAGACAAGCATGCAGGGGCCCGCATTAGGGACCCTGGTGGGGTCGAAGGGGCGGAGCTCCGGAAGCTCGGGGGTTTTAGGCATTTAATCACGGATAGATGAGCACATTTTGACACCTCATTATTTTGTGACAAAGGCAGGTTACTAGTCTTTCTTTCTTTAGGAATTTGCCATTTTCCAACAAACGCATACAAAAGTATAATTTACTAAAGATAGAGGAAAAATCTCGGATAATTATGTCATTTTAGCAACATTTGTAAATCACCGGTATCGAATTAGAAATAAACCACGTTTGAATTTTATTTGGGGGGCATCTGTCACCCCCATCAGGACGCCAGTCCCCCCCCCCCGATCTACAGCCTGTTGGTGGGAAAATCGAAGCTGATCTCTCTTTTTTTTTAAAACTTTGTCTCCTCTTTTCCTTCCCCTTCCCTTCCTTCTCTTTGTTTTAGGTTTGTTGAGGGGCAAGGGCCGGCCTTTCGCCCCCCCCCCCCGATCCACACGTTGTTGGCGGGATTAATCACAACTGTTCTCCCCTTCTTTTCAAACATTTTTTTCTTCTTCCTCTTTTTTGTTCCCTTTTAGCTCTCATCTTTCCCTTTCTCTTCATTCCCCCTTATTTGAATGATTTTCGTGTTTACTGATTGATTAACTGCTTTGGAATTACTTCAGAATAGCTTTTCTAAGAATAGACCGAACTCTACAGTATGAAAAGAATTTTACTACCAGTTATTTTGAAGCAATCTACCAGTGTCTGTAATCCGTTTCTAATCTACTCTATACAGTGCGTCCCAGAAGAAAAAAAACCCCCGAGAATTATCGATGTTTTATCATAACTTAATCTCAATTAAAATTAATAAATTACATATATTTGTAAAGCTTAGCTCCTCCTCTTTCATGTGATTTAACTCATTTATTCATATTTCACGCATGAGTGATTAAAAAAAATTGAAGAGAAAACAAAAATTGAACCAAAAAGTCATTTGGCGGACGGTATCTGAATTTCAAAGAGAAAATCACATTGACGATCAGCCATAAACGAAAGACTTCATGCATGGCTGATTGTCAACGAAACGAAGTAAAGTCTTTTGTGGAAATGGAAATGCAAGCACTACTTTGAACAAACAGAACTTTGTTATTCCTTGCCCATTTTTTTCTGATTGAGGTGTCGTATGAAAGGGCAGAAACTGAACTTTTTCGAAATTTGATTTTCTCTTTGAAATTCAGATACTGTCAACCAAATAACTTTTGGTTTCGTCTCTTCAAATTGCTTTTAATCACTCATGCGTGAAATATGAATCATATGAGTTGCATCAAATAAAAGAAGAGGATCTAAGCTTGACAAGTGTGTCATTTATTATTATGATTGTGAATAAGTTATGATAAAACATCGATAATTCTCGGTTACGTTTTTTCTGGGACACACTGTATATCTCCTATTTTGCATTCTCATACTCTGTCTTTCACTTTCTCTTTTTTCTCTCTCTCTCTCTTACTATCCTCCTCTGATCGCTTCTCTCACTCTCTCTTATAATCATAATACATGTATTTTTGTTCAACCTTTATGTGAATCTACATACTGTACATCTATGCTGCTTTGTTTAAAAACATTTGTCAATGTGTGAAATACACAATACCACTCTTTAAATGTTGTTAGCAACAAAGAATGATCAAATACAATACTTGATGTCATCTACTGACAGACAGAAGGCTATTAAATGTTATTCTTCTGGGAAAACTTTCAATCATTTTTTTAGCTTGCAACCAGTACTTACTTTTTACTGACTTGTTATCAAGTACAAGATCGAGGAGTATATCATTTACTGGGTGCAAGCCAAAAATCATTTACAACAAAAGAAGGTTATTAACTTGTATGCCCTTCTGGCTCTCAAAAGAGAGTACAAGTATCAGTCTCTTATGTTAAAGGTAAAGACCAGTATTGGAAACGCCCCAATTTCAAAAAATGAAATGGAAGCTCTTATTACCAATCATGTAAAAGAGTATGTTTTGACTAATACATGATAACAATTTTGCCGGGAAACCGCCTACTAATTGATATATTTGGTAAATTAGTTTATCTATTGGTGTGTGAGAGATAAACACACGTGTTACACACGTGTGCGTAGTCCCATATACATCTTTCTGTGTACAGTGCTTGTCACTTTACGAAGACTGGGCCAAATTTCATATTGTTTTGATGATTCCAGAACCTTGCAGTACACACCAATACTTATATGCTAGATGATCAACCCTTTCTGATCGATTCCACAATGTTTCTTTCACAATGCAATCGCATGACCATAACTGGTCTTTATCTTTAAAGAATACACATACATACAGTTCAAACACTTTATTTAACATGCATATATTTAATGGTCAAAATGGTTATTTCAAGATTTAGAACATTATTATTAAAGAGAACAGTACTTATTGGAAAAAAAAAGGATCATGATAAAAAAAACTGTACACATTACATGTACATACAGTATACATATCACATTTAATAGTAAATTGGAGTATAAAAGAGCTTGAACATAAAAATAATAATATCTTGGTAATATGCAGATATATAAAGTAAGTATTAAGCATAATGTAAGATATATTGTATGTATCACTGTCAAATGACTCTAGAAGGTATTTTGGTCTGGATATGGAGTTTATAAGAAATCTATCATATTTGTGAATAACATACGTCAAGAGAATGCCGTCTGTGCACAGAATTAAAAAGAAAAAAAGAGAGAATAGGATGAGGATGAAGGAGAGGGGAAAGAAGGGGCAGAAGAAGTAGGAGGAATCAAGAAGTAGTACCGGTGGAATAATAAGATTGAGGGAAACCGTAAAGGGAAGATGAGTAGAGTAGTAATAAGGAACTCTTATTCAACAGTGAGATTATTTCCTACAAAACAGCACTCAACTATTAAATTCAATATGGCCATATCCAAGTCTTGCCTTCCATTCATTTAGATATTCAAAAACATAGATATACAATAGGCATCGTTGGAAGGTATTTTTTTCTTCAAAGAGCAGGAGTCCTCATAGGGATTTAACAAGCAGTATAATGATATTCATATTAAAATACTGAAAAGATCTTTTTATATAGCACATTCTTGTAATTCAGAGTAAGTACAAAATCACTTTACTGACTTTAGAGCAAGAACAAACTAAAACAGGGTTATTGTTTTTAAATTAAATACATTAAACAACCCTTAACCTAACATTAAAGGTACAATAAACATATTACAGTTGAATTTCAAGAAACAATTTTCTTTTACCGACAGTGGAGTGAATTTCAGATTAGAGAAAAAGAAGATGGAAGAACAAGTTCTATGTCATTTGGCAAAAAAGTTATGACTCAAGTCAGATTATATTCGTTGTTTCAAGGTTGTTTCCGTTGTATCAAATTTGTGTGCAAGGTGCAGAATTGTGACATTTCTCTATCTCTCAATCTACTTTCATTACAAACAGGATTTTATGAGAGCTCCATTCATATTTACACAGGCAATCTGCTTTAACTACAGACTGCACACTAAGACATTACAGTTCTACATAGGTAATTGAAAGGATTGCTTTCACAAGTGCTTTACTCATTTAATGTGACATGTATGTAAATGGCTACATGCTCCGTTATATCCTTCAAAACAAGATTTATGCAGCATACAAAGATTACCCATTTTTCAGCCAATTTATGAATTAAGGATGCAGTTGGAAGTTGTATGTGGCATGCATTTCATAGATTACATTGTAAGTAGCAAAAAGGATAAAAGTCAATAATTTATTGAGACAAGAACATCCTTCTGGTTCTCTACATGTTATAATACCTCAGTCAACCAAAGAGACAGACACCAGGGACCCGTTTCCTAAAGCCTATTTTCAATGACAAATGACAAAAATCAGTGACAAACCTGCTGATAACCAATCAGAAGCAAGGATTTAAGTAGCTTATAACAAAAACTTACATTTGTCACTGATGACAAGTTTAGTGAAACCGACACCAGACCGAATAAAGACTTGTAACACTTCCAATGGTCAGTCGGTTTGACCGGGGTATAAAACAGAACGAATACACAACTAAATACTCCACCTGGAGTTTAAGATCTGAATACTGACTCATTTTAAAGCTTTTCAATACTATTTGAATTGAATACATTTGCAATGGATGGCATAATTTGTATTAAATTGGAGCAACTTGAGCTGTATAATTGTGTACTGAATACTCTCAAGCATTATTTCATGAGTTTAATCAAATCTCTATAAAGGTATTCATCTAAATGACACCCACATTCAAATTTATTTTTAACATGAAATTGAAGAACAGTTCAATATGTGCATGTACAGAGGCAAATTCATTTTTTTAACATGAATTTAAAGAACAGTTCAATATGTGTACAGAGGCAATTTGCTCGAAAGCCAAAGTGTTTCAGGGGCTAAATTTGTTAGCGCTTATGATAAATCCACAGGGCATCCAAATAATCAACATTTTAAAGAATTACTATCCATCCAATTTTCAAATTTCCCCAAAACTTGGCATTACCTTAAATGCTGTGAAACGATATATTAGTAAATATATCTTATCATTAATTTGCAGACTTTTATTACAATTTCTATGATATTTTTTATTGAAAACTCAAATTTCTCTGGAAATGTCATTATGTGATGCTTGGGATTAACTTTATATAAAAATATGTTCATTAAAGCACAGAGAATCATATGATACGCATTGGGGCTTACCCAATACAACATCTTGCAGGCGCTTCTAACTAAGACATTGTATAGATCAATCATCTTGAAATTTTCATTCTTACATTACAAATAAATATCTTCTAATGTATAACAAATCTAAATACTGGTCATGACATACTAATTTTCCTATACTGAATTATATACACAACACACACACAAAGCCTGTACAGAAATAAATAAATGCATTATACAAAGCAAAAATATATTACACTTAGTACTTCATACTACCAATGCATGTAGGACACCTTTGTACATATTGTGCTAGTAGCATAATTGTATTACTATGAGTATAACATCTTGTACACAACATTTTTCAATTCAAAGTATTCTGCGCTTGATAAAACTCTATTCAAATTCACTACAAGTATATATTATACCCCTCACTGTGACCTTGTAATTCATTTAATACTTGATTTATCTTTTCAACAATGAATACACTTTTAAAGCATCTTTTCAGCTTAGCCTCTGAGATAAATTATTTTCCTACAGCTGAATTCATGAGAGTAGAAGCAAGCAGTTTGCTGTTGTACCATTGTAGCAGTCAAATGAAATATATCTACCCTGTAGATAAAAAGTGAACTATATTTTTATACTGAGAATGCAGATTAATCTTTCATATTATTTGGATCAATAAAACACTCAGGTAATCTTGAGTTCTGATAAAGTAAATGTATAAACAAACAAAATCAGATTCATTCTCCATATATAAAAAGATGAGTTTGCATATCATTATAAGAGTTGTTTGGACTAGAAAGATGCAATACCACATACAAGAAAGAGTCTTCAAACTCCAGACAAGATTTCTGAATCTTTTCAGCTTCCTACACAACTCTCAATTTGTTTGACACATATAATATGTTTGTTATCATAAATGTTGAATATCTATTTCACTAGATCCTATGAGACTTGAGTACGAAAACTGACTATATGATCTTAAAGGGATAGTTGAGTTCTTGTTTAAGACCACAAATGCCTTCTAAGCGCATTATTGCTCTTATTCTTATCTACTGTATGACATTTCTAATGCCCTTTTAGAACCTAAAATTGCTATGAAGGTGATTTTAGACCACAAAATGTGTGAATTTAGATTGAATACGATCATACCAATTCAGCTCCACTTTCAACAACAAAAGTGACTGTTAATTAATTAATAATAACAATACACAGACCCACTGGTGGGCGTATAATAACCAACAAAAAGCCAATATTGGCATTGGCTGGAATAAAACGTATAAGGCGCTATCTCGTTTTTCAACGGCTGGTTCAAAATTACTAAATATTTGTGGGGCACCACAAATATTAGAAATGGTTATTTTAATGGATATTTCAGCCGTCTCTGAACTGATTTTGATCTAACAAAGATGATTTTGTCATTTAAATTGTATATACCGGTACTTTCAAATTTGACACTCAGTTTTTCTTTATCTCACATAAAATTGTTTTGTATAGCGCCCTCTGCAACAAAACTGAACTATCCCTTTAAATAGCTATAGCTAATCATACTCAAGCAGGTCCCAAGTTTCATGATATCATACATGTAAATATATATGTTGCATTTGTCATAACTTTCAATAATAAAATCATTTATCCTCTGTTGTGCTTACACCCCATTATCAAATCATCTTTGAACAGGATATGTACTTAATTTGTTTCTTGTACTTATATAACATTGAATTTATTTGGCAATGCTCTACCACATCAAATCTCTCACTCATAGATACTACCCAAAGCTTTGTGCATTGTTACAATCAAGATTTACAAATGTACATGCACTTGCATAAACTTCTCTACAACAAATATATCAAAAAGTGCTGGCAATCCTGCAAGCATATATTAATAAACATTTTAAAATGACAAAATCAGCATTATTTACATGCTTCAAGACTATCAAATAAAGCTTTTCTATCACATGTAAGAAATTCTTTTTCTACCCTGTTTGATAATTATCGATACAAATTGTACTTTAATATTTGGTGATTTTAGCTGGGTAGGACATATGGACATAAGTTATCAGTGAGCCTTGTAAAAACATAAAGTTTTCATATATCGTTGACAACCAACCGCAGCGTTCATGTCTTCGGTTTGTCTCAACAAATATATCTATCCCAGCTCACATGGTGTGTTCATCAGAAATTCCAATGGTTGCTTCTTCCCAAATACCAATATGAAATGAATTATTAAACTGTAAAACTTCATTGATTTGTCAACAATTTATAGTTATATGTAGTTGACCTACATGTATCATGCACTATTGTACAGGAAGTAATCCACAGCATACATTATGCTTTCTATGCTAGATCAGTGAGTACATACATGTACAAGCAGGTATGAACAAAATATTGTATATTAAGAGCAACCAATAGAAACACAATTAACTTTATAAAGCACCAAAAGAAATGTAAAAATATTTACAAACAGATTAACTGCACAAAGGATGGAAAGACAAAACATTGCCTTCCTGTCAAAACTAAGTCCTAGCAAGTGGTCAAAACCAAGGTTGTGGACCATTTAGATTATAAACAAATAAAATGCATAGAAGGAGAATTTAGGTTAAAAGCACAAACATTAATATAGAAAAATATATCACCTGGACATGATTTTAAGTAGGTTTATCCTTACAATTTTACATCTATATAGACATAATCATGAGGTAAAAAAAAGGACTTTGAAAACATAGGATTCTGTAGGGCAAGTAATAGTTTGATAAAACAGTACTGAGAATTCGCAAGTAGACATGAGAGTATATCAAGTTGATTCTATTTGGCTTTACACATATCAATTAACTTATTCTTTCTTTCAAGGTTATTTAGTACTTTTTAATTACATATTTCTTTCATTTGTTACACAATTTATTCAAATTCAATTTCATGTCATAATTTCCTCTGAGGGTAAAAGTAAGAGATAAATTCTTCTCTCATACAAAATGTGCTTCAATATTGGATAAGATGAGGTTAACCCTTTGCTTATGGGAGCCTGGTGGTTCCTGTGTTAAGCATATGGGACCTTTAAAATTCAGTAGTCCACTAGTTAAAGAGACTTTTCACTTTCATCTTGAATATTGTGAATGCATTCTGAAGCTCACTTAGAATGTAGGGTAAATGAAAGCCTACAGGAAATACAAACATTATCAGCAAACTATTATAAACAAATGCCTTTTCTATACTATTCACACAAAATGATTGTAAAGCGCATTGAAATGTCAACAGACATGAAATACGCTATAGAAGAACAAATTATTATTATTATTATTATTATTGAAAGCTACTATATTGCAGTTAGCAATTTGTGATACATTTTCAATACATTCTTTACTGTATTACTCTACATCGTTTGCATTATTGTTGTAGTTAGAAAATGAAAAACAAGAGTTGTAATAAAATGTGGAATAAAAGGACAACCATCACAATTTGGTCTACATAATAGCTATACATGGATGACTATTTTTCTTACATATTTATAAAATACATTAATATCAGCAGAGGTGCACTCAGAGCAGCTCCATACCTAGTCTAATGCACACCAAACAACAGACATTTTGCAACATTACCCCCTCACTGTTGCTCTTCCTTTTGCATCACATGAAGCTCTGCATAAACAGAAGTTAAAGCCACACTGTCCTACTTGTAGCTACTTGCTCCCTCTATACAGAAAACAATGCCTAATCGGTGACCATTGGTCCCCCATGATCCTCTTTTTCTTATGTTAATTGAGAGCTGAGTTGATGAGATAACCACCTGTCCAGTGACCTTGCAGTGTGGTCTAATCCCTCCTGTAAACTGGTACAGATAAGCTTTAAAGTAGAGGCGTCCATCATGGTCTCCACTTTCTGTTGAGTAGGATAAGAGCTTAGAGAGGCATTGAGAAGCTTCAGGCAGGAAGCTTAGATGTAGATGCCAAGTGTACGGTGGAAGTCTGTGAGGGCAGCACACAGCTGACTAAACTTGGGTCTATCCTGTGGCAAGAGAGCCCAGCAACAAGCCATCAGATTGAACCTGCAGAGCAATGAAGGAGAAACATAGGAGAAAAATCATTTAATACATTCACCCTTTGGAAATCCCAAATGATGGCATTCATTAGTTTCATTTAGACAGGGGTGATAGTGGGCACTATACAAAAAATAAAAAAAATCCCCTCTCAACCACGCCCCCTTGAGTAAAAAAAAAAGAAGAAGGGAGATTTGGGGTAAAAGAATTGGCATCTAACAACATTCCCTCCTTTTGAGTAAGAAAATTGGGAAAAAATAGGGAAGAATAGAGAAAATAAGGGGAAAATCAGGATAAATCTGGAGAAAAAAAAAAAAAAAAAAATCAGGAAACCAATTTAAATCAGGTAATTATCAGGCCTGTTTAGAGGAAAAAACTGTTACATCTTCTTTATCATTCTCCTGAAAACTCTTTGAGGTTAACGAGATGATACTTAGATGCTGCTTGTAAGTATCGGCTTGCATGGTGATGTAGATATACAGTAGGCTTGTGGATGCACCATGTGAGAGAGAGAGGGAGGATTGAGATGATACTTGTAAAATGAGTAATCAAAAGTGATTCCTACAATTCTTTGCCTTCAGCCTGGTTTCCCTAGCTAATGTCATGGATAAGCAGTAGGTCATTGGACCAAGTATAACAGATTTGGGGTTCTAATCCAAGACACAGCTCTGAAAACCTTTGATAAGACAATCTTGATTGACAATTTGTCACTGCACTGCATGCACAAAAGGGCACATTATGGCACAACTGCTCAAAAAAGGAGGGAAGAAGTGTATTTATAGAAACTGTATAATATACAAGAGACTGACTGACTGGCTTAATAAGCCAGTTCACGGTTGCAGTCTGAGCATGAGCAGATAAAGGTCATTGCAGAACGAATTGTGAAATACACGGAGACGGCTCATGAAAGTTATGTAATCATTATTAATTTATGCACAAGCAGAGCACTCCATGATACACAGGTGGAAGTATTCTTTGAAAAGGGGAAACAAAGGCAAAGTATGTAGCATCTCCATCGCTGTAGGAGTGATTATTTCAAAATGTACAAAGTGGGAAATCTTCATGTTTTGAAGATCTGTGGATATTCGGGGTCATTGCAGTCATGAACTGGTCTATTATTTGATGATCCTTTCCAGCAGCCCTGCACACATTGTAAACATATTATCTCTTAGGGGTTAGACCATGAGATGTTAATAATAATAATGACAGTAACAGTGACAATGACAATAACAATAAAATACTGCTACTACTACTACTATTATTAATATTGTTTTATATAGCAAATAATCTACTCAAGTCTCTCTATGGGCTTAACAAGGTGAATTCAAGACGATTAATTCCTCAGACTTTCAAGACAATTTTTAAAATGTTACATGCATATCAAACCTCCTGCCAGTCAATACAGGGGGGCGTTTCACAAAACTTGTCATCAGTGACAAATTACAATTTGTGTTATAAGCTACTGAAATCCTTTCTTCTGATTGGTTATCAGCAGATTTGTCACTGATTTTTGTCATTTGTCATTGAAAAAAGGCTTTGTGAAACCCCCCCCCCCCCCCCCAGGTAGGCTATGAATATTCAGAACTATTTCATTTAGTTTTCTCAAACACAAGTATGCTGAATAATTGAATTGGTGATCCTACTCACAGTTCATCTGGACAGCTTGGTGGTTGAGGCATACGATAACCACTCTTAAGGAAGGTAGCCATCTCAAAGGGGTCAAGGTCCATGTATGGTGTCTGACCTAAGGTGACCAGCTCCCACAGGGTCACTCCAAATGACCACTGTAGTGAGATGAAGAGAAAGATGAAGAGAAAGACGAAGAGAAGGAGTGATGGGAGAGGGATGGAGAGAAAGTAAGAAAGTCAGGGGAGAGGGAATTGGAATGAACAGAATACAAACAGATTTACACAAAATAAGAGAAGACAGAAAGAAAGAAAGATGGCGGAAGAAAGAGATAGAGGGAGGGAGGGAGGGAGAGAGGGAGGGACAGAGGGAGGGAGGGAGGGTGGGTGGGAGGGAGAGAGAGAGGGAGGGTGGGAGGGAGGGGGAGAGAGAGAGAGAGAATGATAGGGGGAGGCAGAGAGAGAGAGAGAGAGAGAGAGAGAAAGAGAGTTGCAAAGAAAGATGGGGGTATAGCAAGATGCAAAAATGAACAGAAAGAAGGAAACAAACTTAATCATTAAATTGGAGATAACACCTTGTATTCAATTCATAAAATGCTATAGAGACTGATGAAAATTTTCCAAGAAAATATTAATTAACTACCGACTATACAAATTTGTTTTGTCACTCAACTTTAACAGCTTTTAGATCATGAATAGGTCTGTTTATACTATCAAGGTTTCTTTAATACTCACCACATCACTAGCATGTGAGAATTTCTTATGAACCAGGGATTCCACAGCCATCCATTTAACAGGTCTGTTCTCATTATCTCCCAGACAATGGTAGTCACTAGGGAAAAGATCTCTTGACAAAGCGTTGTCTGTGATCTTCAAGTTGTAGTCCTCATCAATCCTGCAAAGAAAAAGAAAAAAAATCCACCGATCAACCCTCTGTTCACCACAAACCAACCAAACAGTACATACATTATGCATGTGCATATAGCAGTGGCCGAATTAACAAGTGATACTAAAAGGAAATTAATGTATTTTTATATATTTTTTTTTACAGAAGTCCTATATCATTCTTATACAAACAGATCAAAAACATAACATGATTACTGACATGTTAGCATTCATTTGTAAGTTAAATACATTGAATCATTTCTTCATCTAGAACAACTGTCACAACCTTGCTTCATGTTTGCAGTGATTGACCTGCAGATTGATAGTTATGCTAGATTATTGTTATTGTCTATAGCTCTTTAATCAGAATGCTGGTTTTAGTTGAACTTGTGTCTTTTAACACTGATACAGAAAGAAATCTTCCATTGCATAAGAATAATTATATACCTCACTTTAGAAATCCAGCCATCTGATTGGTCAAAATTGGAGTCGTGATTTTAGCCATTCCCGTAAAATGCCAAAACCGGTCAATAGTCTTTTGCAAAAAAGCCCTAGGGCATTTTTCAAAAGACTATTGACCAATTTTGGCACTTTACGTAAATGCGTGCAATCTCAATGGGAAGGATTTTAGCACACAATCTTGAGTGGTGCGCGATCAGACACCCTATTAAGACTAGGTCTCGATAGCGTAAACAAACTTCATTATCATGATTGGTAGTCTGACACTGACATCAGTAAGAACTTAAGAGTAATAGGGAGATTGGTTTACTTACACACAATTCCTTGTAGCGAGATCTTTATGAACGAGTCTCTTTTTACCCAGATACATCATTCCATGTGTGATCTGAATGGCAAGATGGACTAGATCACGAGTTGATATTGCCTGGAATGAAAAGATGAAACACACAAGCTAGTACCATATGTATATTCCCAGGACAATGCTGTCGGATAAAGCTGTTGTCTGTTTGATGATTTTGCTTGTTTTTAATGATATGTACCCACTGTCTATTTTAAAATTGTAGTACTTCGTTATTTGTATGATGTAATCACAGACACATGCACAGCCAATTGAGGTAACTTTCTCTTTATAAGTGAACATGCCTTCCTTTACTTAATTCTCTCCTCATTTTTTTTTCTTCTTCTCTCTGTTCCATTTACTATTTTTGTTCTTTCCTATCAACTTTCTGTTATATAAAATGTAATTTTCATAATAATATCTATAATGTTCTCTTGGTAACTGTGTTAATTTATTATGGACGTTCCCAACTCAAGCTCTGCTTTCCGGGTTTTCCCCTCCTTCCGTATCTGAATTATTTACTGTATACTCTATGTTGAAATAATTGTTACATATATCATGTATATATACATTGTGTTTCATATTGTACTGTTGAGAAGGAAATAAATGTTAATAAATACAAATACAAAATACAAGCGGTATTCAGTTGAATGTATATTGCTACTTTTGTCATCGGAAACTAAAGCTTTATCCAAGCAACATCAAATCTTGTGAAAATAGTGCTCAAATGGGAGAGGGGATGTCTGAGAGATTTTTGTCTTGTAATGACTTGAACATATAGCTCTCAAAGCATTTAGAGAATTTTTTATTAATAAGAATTCAATTTAATACATGTATGCTAAGTTGTGGAATGTAAACTACAGTACTCGTACATAATAATGTTTTCATTATATATATGAGGGCACAACATCTGGAAAGGATCTTTAGAGGAGTTACACAAATTAATTTTTCATTATAAAATCACAGAAAATCACACAAAGATAAACACATTGATACCTTTACCTCTCAGTTAAATTATCTAGAAAATCACAAAGACAAATCTTAATTCATGGGTGACATAACTATGATGTACAATTAAATTAATTTGTCCCATTCACAATTTGATGGTCAAAATGTAGAATGAATCAGATGATGCTATTGAAAGCAGCAATTGGTCAAACTCCAGTATTAAGAGAAACCTTGAAATCTGAAAAAAGGGCATTATCTTTTATGTTAGGGAAAAACGTTAAATGTCATGACAAGTGAACTTGATATTGGTGCATGCGCAGATGTCTCTTTTTAACTTAACGCAAAAACAGCCAGCTTGGCGCAGACATTAACCAATTACTTATTTTTTATTTGTTATGACAACTAACATTTGGTTTACTAACTTCATTTTCAGAATATGGCCCCTGGAATAAATGTTATGAATTGACTTCATGCGCTTACCTGATGCTTGTCTCCTGGGCCAATCCGTCCATTCTTGAGGAACTGCTTGAGATTCCCTAGCTTCATAAACGCCTCCAAGATGAAGGGAGGGTTAGAGAAACACACATGAAGCAATGGCAAGATGTTCTTATGACTCAGACCTTGAAGGAGACAACTCTCTTTCACCAACAGATGGCGCTGTTCTTCTGATGAATGATCTAGTGATATGAAATAGAGGGTTCACATCAAATAGAAGCTTCAATTTAGAAGAAAATCCTCCAAAATCTCTTTAAAGATAAAGACCAGTTATGGTCATGCGATTGCATTGTGAAAGAAACGTTGTGGAATCGATCAGAAAAAGATGATCATCTAGCATATAAGTATTCGTGTGTACTGCAAGGTTCTGGTATCAAAATGATAACAAATTTGGCCCAGTCTTGGTAAAGTTACAAGCACTGTACACAGAAAGATGTATATGGGACTAGGCACACGTTCGCGACACGTGAGTTATATCTATCAGGTCCAAATAGATATAATAATTTACCAAATATATCAATTAGTAGGCGGTTTCTCAGCAAAATTTGTATGATCACGTATTAGTCAATTCATATTCTTTCACATTATTGGTAATAAGAGCTTCCATTTCATTTTTTGAGAGTAGGGCGTTTCCAAACCTGGTCTTTACCTTTAGCATCTGTTTTTAGTAGGAATTTGGAAATCAACTCTCGTGTTGAGCATATTCTTGGAATATTGGTGTGATAATGAAAAGAAAAAAAAGATGTATCAAAGAGCATTGTTCATAGACCAAAACAATAATACCTATTGGCATACATGTATAAATGCTTCATATTCTATTGGGAGGGGGGGGGGGGGGCATTATTGATTCACATGGTTCAAACTGGTTCATACTGGTTGGTACTGGTTTACACTTACCTGTTACAGTCTTGATGAAAACATCTTGTTCTGAATCTCCTGTTGCACTGATTAACACTCCCTGGTGAACACGCCCAAACGTGCCTAGCAATAATCATTATAAAGAATCAAAATGTCAAACATTGTTTCAACACATCATGTAAAATCAAGTAAAATGTTGCACTTCTAAAGAATAAACATAATAATTTTCATTTCAACCATTTCATTATTTTTTGTTTATACTATTTCAAATATTTCTTCTAGAAGAATTATTACGGGTCAATGCATTGTGAAGACAGATATCATGGAAAGTTCTTTTGATCAACACAAAAATGAAAATGAGGAGCATAATAGCACAAAAAGAAAAAAAAACAAACTGTTGAGTGTTTCAATGCAATTCATTCTTTTGAATGGAAATCTAATAATATAAGATTATATAGTAATCCAGCTTACAAAATATGGCAGTCATTATTTCTCACAGCCTTCTTTTATCGCAGTCAAATACCCTACTACAATAGTCTGAACGAGAAAGAATATCCAGCATAATTTTGACTGCCATTAGCTGTTATGTAATCTTAGTTTGCTTAAATATGAGTTGGTGATTGGAAGATAAGTTTGTACCTTCTAACAGCACTTCACCCAGAGTGATTCTGCTTCTCTCAATGGCATACGGAGCTAGTTTTAATCTCAAGTCTTCAGCTTCTGCTAATGAAGGACAGACCTGGTAGTGAAGTGAGTTGTAACCTAGGAAGACAAAGACAAAGACAAAGACACATTCAAGTTTCAAGTTTTTATTGTTCCACATTTTACAAAAAATATAGACATACATATGAAATAAAGAAGTCTAAATGGGCACGTCTCAATGAACAGCAGATAAAAAATGTTCCCTGAAAAGTATGGCTCTTCAAATGCCTTAATATTCTAAATATGGCATTTAACATCATAAAAATTGGGACAGATTTTTATGCCACATGTTCGTGTAGTCTCACATACATCTTTTTGTGTACAGTGCTTGTAACTTTACCAAGACTGGGCCAAATTTCTTATCATTTTGATAATTCCAGAACCTTGCAGTACACACCAATACTCATTTGCTAGATGATCCACCTTTTCTGATCGATTCAACAACGTTTCTTTCACAATGCAATTGCACGACCAGAACTCAACTTTATCTTTAACATGCTAATCATTTAAAAATGGGATGTAGGTCAATAATGACATCATTCTAAATGATTACATTTCAAAGGCATTTCCATTAACTCTTTGCCCGCCACGTACACAATCCCCCCTGTGCCACATTGTTTTTAGGGTGCCACCTTAGGAGGGGTTCTGCATGGACTATGCTTATTCAACTCGCAATAACTTTTGATTGGTGTACTGTAATGAAAAACTTTGTGTAGCAATATTGTATAGAAATTAATAGTCTTGCCAATGGTATCATTTTTGTAATGTATATTATCATAAATTTTTAGATTATCAACTATACATTTTGTATCCAAGTTTTCGTTTAGAAGGGTATTCTATACCTCTTATATCTAATACTTTGTTATGGAGGTTTATGTCCTGAGTTAGTTCATTGAAAAGATGCATTCATGAGCTTTCACTACATACCAAATTCATGTGTTGAAGGTCACAATGAGCCTGGTAATTTAGGATTGAATAAAGAGTAAGCCGACAATGAACTAATCTCCTATTGAAATTGACCCTGGGTACTTTTGAATAGACTTCCTGTCTCTTGATTGTACTTTGATGACCTTTATTGTGTCTGGTAAGATGGTAAGATGGGTGTAACATTCTATTATTACTTGCAAGGCTGTGCAAGCTATTATAATTGAAAGAAATGAATAGAAGAACTTATTGATTTTCTACACTAATAAGGCAAGCCATGAACATAATGTATGCTTGAAACATGTACTAAGTTATGAATTGTAGAAAGCTGATGTATAATAAATAAGAATAAATTATATTCGTCTACATATGTAGTCTCATATTGACATGTTCATTATAACAAGAGGTAGACAGAGAGAGGGAGAGAGAAAGAAAGAGAATAAGAACGAAGAGACAGGCAGATTGGGAAAGAAGAGACAGGGAGAGATAGAGAGAGAGAGAGAGAAAGAAAGAGATATAAGCAGATACAGAAAATGAGAGTGAGAAGATAGAGATAGAGGGGGAGGGGAAGAAGAAAGAGATAGGCAGATAGGGATATAAATAAGAAGAGACACGGAGAGAGAAAGACAGATAGGCAGACAGAGAAAGAAAGGCAGAAAGAGAAAGTGAGGATGAGAAGATACAGAGGGGCAGAGAGAAATAAGAAACAAGGAGAGAGAGAGAGAGAGAGGGAGAGAGAGAGATAGCGGCAGATAGAGAAAGTGAGAGTGAAAAGAAGATATAGGCAGGGAGAGGGGAAGAAGAAAGAGACAGGCAGATAGGGAGAGAAATGAGAGAGAGAGAGAGAGAGAGAGAGAGAGAAAAGAGACAATCAGATTGCGAAAGAGACAGGCAGACAGAGAGGAGGATAGATAGAAAGAGAGAGATAGAAGGAAAAGGGACGGAGACAGAGAAAGTCAGGTATAGAGAAATAGAGACAGGCGAAGAGAGAGAGCTAGGGTACTTTATGTTGAATTATTCCCTCAATGCTACAAAACGCTTTCACTCTATTTAATTCTCTATCATCCACACTTTCCTTGTTAGTCACTCAAATTCTCTACATGCATCTCATCTCATCCCACAACTCAACCACACTCTAAAAAGTGTTGAATAAGAACTCCCATAAAAAAAAAAACAGTCACTTTTTTGAAAATAATAAACGACACAAGACAATCAAATTTGCAAATTAAATTGTAACTATATTGTTATTCCACACAACCCGAAAATAAGGCATTCATATATTGCATATCAAATTGTAACTATATTGTTATTCCACACAACCCGAAAATAAGGCATTCATCTATTGCAGATCAAATTGTACATTGTTATTCCACACAACCCCAACATTTAGTTCAGCTTCCTGGTGAAAGCATACCAAAAAATTACATCATGAATGTATACAAATCAGAACACATAACAAAATAACTGCATTATCATTATTTATCATAGCTTAGATAATGGACCATTATGTAAATTAAACTTGACACAGTCATGACAGTTATGTATTCAAAGAATAACAAGAACCTAACATTTTCACTGTATGCATTGCTTGTCAAAATGTTATCGCAGTATGAAAGTATTACTGCACACGTAAAAAAAAAAAAAAAAAAAAAAAAAAAAAAAAGTGAAGAAGTCCCGTCTCCTCCTAATAGGGGCCATCCTAGCTCATCAGAATATTTGCAAAAGCAGTTTCAAAAATCAATTTTTCTCGGAAAATGTCAATGTAAACAATGTCTGCGAAAGCGGTGCAATGAAGTGTGATGTGTATACAATGCGAAGCACGCGTTACTATTGTGTGTGTGTGCGTACAATAGAATTAAATGCGTTCCGTGTGTATTGTGAATGAAATGTGACTTGAGTCGAAGTTGGCAGCCCGCTGTATGTTCCGCTAGTCGAACGAAGCGGGAAAAGAGTTAACTGTGATATTTAAAAAACAACTTACCATTTCCATTAGAAATGCTGTCGACCTTTGGCTCTGGAATCTTGGGAAAGTTTGGATGCTCTGGTTGTCTGCCTCCATTAATCAACACAGTACTACTGGCATCACTACTGTAAGGGCAAACAGGAATTCAAAAAAGGATTCATGTTGGTGTTGTATCACTTTGCAATTATGATCTTAATACCTTTTCATACTTATTATGTCATCTGAATGGAATTTGTATTGCTTTTAATCACAGTTTTTCCCATGTTACAGTTAATTGTGTTCATGTATCTGTATACATTTTATTTGTATATGACAATTATTCTTTCAGTAACAACACAGGAGGCCTTAATCTCCTCATGTTTTCTCATAAGGCTGGCAATGTGCCAGACATGAGTGCTATACAAGACTCCACTATTATTATTAATGTTATAATTATGAACATATGTCCTTTCTAGCTCTCTTTCTCTTTTGTGCTCTCTGCTCCATCATTAATTAATTAAAATTAAATCCTATAATCTGGATACTATTCTTAAACTGAATTTCTCACCTTGCTGGATCAGATGATCTCATTGTTCTGACATGGATAAGTGCTACCACTAAAACAAAGAGCAGGATGATTCCACACACTACTCCCACTGCTATGTAGAACACACTGGTGGATGTCACCGCTTTCACCTTAGACTCAGCTGTGAAAACAAAGACAATCAATCATACTAACTCTGCCAAGAAACACTGAGGAGGGCTTTTAATAAATGCAGTTTCATTTACGAAACAAAGCTGCATGTAGATGAAAATTATATTCAAAGGCAGTGTCATTACTTTTTAAGTACTGACTATGGTCCAAAATGAGTTGAAATTCTTATGGCAGCACACACATCTTTGCAACGACATGTAAGATTGGAATGTTTCTTGGAAAAATGAACTTTGGATATAAATAAAGCATACTATTTCTTGGCTAAATGAAAAGTCTTGAATCTATTTGGGGCTACAGTTAATGATGCAGCTTTAAAGACAGCATAAAACTGGCTACTAAGGATTTAAGTAAAAGACTAAAATTCACTGATTTCATGTTTTTTACACAGTGAGAATTGGCTCTTGCTCTTAACATTTCATACATAGAGCTTGTAATTTCTTACATGGCCAACTACGGTATGTTAATAGCTTTCAAAAGACTGAAAAGTACTTTTATCTCAAAGAAAGTGATACCACAATAGTACCATCCTACTGCAAACAATATAATACATTCCTGACGACGGATAGTCAACCTGTTCGAAACGTCGAGCCACTCATCCTCTCCAAGTGCTATAGTTCTCCTGAGATCTATATGCCAAGAAAGATAACAAACAGTCCTTTTCAGGACTACACTCCTCCAAGAAAGATTACCGAGTCAGAGTCCTGTTCAGGACTCCTCAAACCTCTCTCTCTCTCACACACATGGTGCAACCGCAAACCTACTGTATAAATAAAATACATGTAAAGACAAAATATTGAGACAATTATCTTGGCTTTCAATCACAGCTGACACTTTTTATAAATAAACAATTGAAAATATATTGCTACTTACTGACTAAATGTGAGTTATTATTCCTAGGCCTGGTGTCTTCTCTCTGTACTGGATCTCTGGATTGAATAGGAACTCCTGGCACTAATGAAATATAAACCAAGGAAGCTATTTAAGTACTAGTGAAATACAAACTGTATCAAATATTTTTTAAAGAACCCTAATGTTGTACATTGTTACAGCTGTAGTTTGATGTACACTACTTGCAACCTATCAACACTGCACTATTTCTTGTGAATGTCCACAGTGCCACAACATATAGAATCAACTTTTTAATAACATGATTTTCATAAGTACTTTACTGAATCACAAACATAAATGTTAATTATAAAGTGCAAGAGAAGCACTGGTACCAATATTTTAGTACCATGGCAATTCAAAAAGACATGTAGAAGTAAAAACTGGAATCCTTTTGTACGCACTGTTCTAGACAATTTTGAATTGAAAAAGTAAAAGGAAAGACCAGTGCTGTAAAAGTATGACATGGCTAGCTGCCAAGCTTGAATCTCCCGACTTAAAAAAAGAAGAAACAAATAACAGAAATACAAGAAGGCAAAATGAGGAGAAAAGTATAAAAGGAGATCAAAAGATGGTGGTGGTGGTGGGGGGGGGGGGGGGGGAGAGGTACAGAAGTGACTGACAAAAGTTGCAACATAAGAGGCTTGTTTACCTGATCATGTAAACACTCTTTGTGTACAATGAGGTCACTACTTATATAAATTACAGTGTACTTTACAATTCTGTGTATCAGTTGAACAGAGTTTTGAGAAAAGGATATAATCAAGGGACAAATGTGAATTGTCAAATGTGAAATGAAAGAATTGTGTTTCAACTGACATGTAAAAGGATAGGGTATGAGAGAGACAGAAAGAAAGAGAGAGAGAGAGAGAGAACCAATAAATAGACAGAGAAAATGAGAAAACTGTCCAAACAATTAGACAGGCTAATACATTGTATAAATTAATTTCATGTTTGTTTTTTGAGACAACAAAAACTACAAATGGAAAAGAGAGAAAGTTGCAAATAGGTACACTATACTCCAACTCCTCCGTACAACTTAAAGCCTCTCTAAAGTGTTGGGAGCCCACACAATTTGATTGCAAAATGAAGTGAAAAAGGATGTTATTTAACACTGACTTCTTCAAGGATTTTCAAAACAAATGTGTATGAAGACGAATATTGATGAAAGAATACAAAATTTAGGTTTTCTGCATACAACACAAAACCCAAGTTTTGAGTTCTTTCACCAATATTCATCTCCAAACACATTTGTTTTGAAAATCCTTGCAGAGTTGTGTGTTAAATGACATCCTCTTTCACATTTTGCCATCCAAATTTGTTAGCGAATTTGGGGCTTCCAACACTTTGGTGGGGCTTTAAGCTACTTTTTTTCTAGTGACATTTATACTCACTTCCTTGGCACAATTTGGTTCTAATGGTATTAAGTGTGGTGATATTGCTGGCTGAGTATAGTGTAAGATTGACTTGAAGCTCAATGATGGCTTCACCTCCTTCATGGCCTGTACATTCAAGCTCCATCTCAAACACTGAGTCGTTTGGAAAACAAAACAAAACACAAATTTAAAATAAGAATGAATGAATGCATTAAAATATATATCTCACAGGATTGTAAATCGTTTAGGAGATTACAGAGCACTATCTAAATATCAACAACACCAACAACAAGTTAACAAAGTTTATCTGTTGCATTTTCTGAGTGGAAAGTCTATAATAGACGAGTAATGTAATACCGGTATATCACTTTACTCATCCAATTTTTTCTTCTTTTCATTATAGATTAATGAATCAATGGATCAAATAAACAAAACACAATCATTAACAAAAGAAATGACAGATTACCTGTTTCTTTGACTGGAACTTTCCCATCCTTTGTGATATTCAAACTTGGATGATACAATATCCTTGGACTCTTGGACTTCACAGACATGGAATAATAAACCTGGCAAAACAATCACATAAAACTCCATTTAGATACCTAAAGCTTTTATAATATTAATAACATCATAGGAAGAAAACCACTAACATCTTATACAAAAGATTATTTAGTTAAAAACTTCAATTACATGTACCTGTATATTTAGTACAGTCGGCTACCCCCCCCCCCCTAAAGAATATAGAAAGACATTGTGATGGTTCTGGTATTAAGGGGGGGGGGGAGGGTGGTGGTGGCTTTTAAAAGACAATAGCAGAAAAATGCTCTCTACCCATCTGTATTTTTTTCTAAATACTTTAAAGGTCAGTCCCCAGACGTCGATAATCATGTCTGAATTACTACACATCTGTAAAAAAAAGAAGAGAAAAGACACACACAATAATTTAACCCTGGTTAATTGTTTTAGAAATACCTTTCAACTGATAGACCTCTGTCTGTAGGATGGAGGGTTTATACTGCTCACAGGTTTTTATATTGATTCATTGGGGATTAATAATAATTATAACATAGATTTGAAAAAAATCTTTAAAAATAATAATGACATCTCATAGCTCTATTTCATAAATGCATACAGAACAAACACTAAAAAAAAAAAACAGCAACAACACAATGAACAAATCAACAAACAAAACATCCCCCTCCCCCTCCTATAAATATATTAATACATCAATCCATATCAAGACAAGACAAGAACATTTCTTATATTCAAACATCCACAGCATCAAAATAATGATGACACTGCCCTTATGATCCAATGAGAGAATCAAAACATAGTACTGTACACCCCTGTAGACCTTGAGAACTTTACTTACTTGTCTCTCACTGTACCATGTATAATAGAGTTTATTAATCCCTGTTGGTACTGCTAAAGGGTAATTGGTAGCTGCTCGGTTAATCTTTCCTTCTCGGATATAATAGAGCTCTGCTGAAACCCCTGTAAAACATCAGACAGACAATCAAATAAACAAAAATTAATTAATCTCATACAAAAAAAAAATAGTGATGAGATTCATGTACATACAAATGAAAGTCTTGTACACACATATACATGTAAATAAAATGGTATGAACTAATATTAAAATGCTAGAAATGTATTTCAAGAATATTCATATACTGTTGATATCTAGCCAGCCCTGTTACCCATCCTAATAATTTACAAGTACGGTTTTTCATGTAAAAATTATTTAAAAATTGATAATTAATAACTATTTTGTTGATTTCAGTTCCAAACCAATTGGAAAATGTAAAAAATGATGTGAAAAAATGGTAATATATATTTTTTTAATCCAAAGCCTTGAAACGCTATCTTTTACTTAGAACAATGAATGAGTGCGCAGACATGGGAACCTTTGTTTTTGTGATGTCAAAATGAAACTGCAGCCTTATCTTGTGAAAATGACATTATTTTTGTTAGAAATTAAACAAAAAAATTTGGGCACAGTTACACTCTAGAATATAAGGAATATGCGTTTTTGTAATACAAATATCATGTTAGCTCATTATCATCAGGAACGTGGAAGGTAAGCAAATTGCTTTCAGGGTTTATATTAATCCAAGGCCACCAACCAAGGCCATGGCCGTGGATGCCCTTTTGATTGACCTCAATGCCCCTCTCATTGGCCTTGGAGAATTTTTGTGCCCTTTCCAATTCTTCTTATTTGTGCTGTAATATAGGAATGTGCCCTACAGAAAAGTGGCCTTGCCCTAAAAATATTGAAATTTTAGGCCTGTGCTATCACTCCGGTATCAAATCATCACACTTTGGGTTAAATTCTTATTTCAATTTCAAGGTGATTTGTATACTGTAGCTATATCCACTAGCAACTCCAAAGGGAGTTTTCAAAGTTCACCAGATAAGGGAATAGGCGTTTACGATCACATTTAAGGTTTTGTTAACATCACTCTTCATGCAGGGTTATGCGTGCCAATATTTATTAGTCTAGCCCTCTAGTCTAGGACATCAATTATCACCTAGCCCTAACTTGTATAACTTGTCTTATCTTAAAGATACTTTTGCAGCCACCATGAAATTCTGTAGAACTTTGCAGGAATTATGAATATGCCATGTTCATGTATGTCCTATCTGCAAAATTTAAACGTTAGCAATGTCGTAATATTCAAATTATGTAAGGAAACCCATTTACTTTCTAGACTCCCCTGTCAGACACTATTGAGGGACTGACCGACACATTTTTTCTCTGGTAATAATATACACAAAATGAGCTGTAACAGGTACATGTACATGAAGGTAATTATGCTGCATTATTGTAGAACGCTTAGAGACTTCTGGTAAAGTAAGTGTTAGGCGCTATATAAGCAAGGATAATAATAATTATTATTATTATTATTTCGTCCCTATTTTCACGAATTGGGTAGTGAGGAAAATCGTCACGCAAATTGTATGCGATTTTCATTCACTACCGTCACTTCGTGAAAATAGGGACGATTTGTCTACATCAATAACCCAATACTTGTAATGGCCAAAATCAAACTGATGAATCCTGATTGAATATTTGTGCAGCACAAAACGTACAACCAATAGGTACAAGGATCTGAAAATCAGACCATTACTTAGGTGATTGCAATCATGTATGTCGATTTGACAACTAATGGTCATTATTTTCGCACAAAAAGCCTTTTTCAAACACTTTCGTTTTAAGGGAAGTTCTAAATAAGTATAGTCTTTCAAATGCCGTTGGAATTTAACCTTTTCATCTTTTTGACCTGCAAATGGGACATAGTACAGTGTACATGTACCTTTAAATCTGTACTTGACTTCCTATCGCAATTAGGCACGTTCATGCGGCACTAGATGGCGCTTTGCATGCGTACATAAATCTGAATGGCCTTCTTGTGGTGATTCGGCACTAAACAGCCCACAGCTTTGATATGGCAAGGCGGAAGCATATATCTTTTTCATAATGTTATCCGGTCTTACCCCTAACCATCCTATGTTTAGTGAAAGTAAAAATAACATGCGAGTGTAAGAAGAGAATCATCGGGCCAAAAAATTGAGATTTTTTTCTGACAAATCTACCTAGATTCTGGAGTTTAAAAAAATGGATACTATACTACCTGTATTAAATCCAAATACGATTTTCAAAAATTCAGGTGTAATTTGCTAGTTTCTTTCAGTTTTTATCAGCGCAATTTTTGTTGGCAGCGAATTTGACACGAGTTCCGTGAGTGCTCCCCATTGCTTGCGTGTTGAAAGTTAGGCCATACATAGATTGCATTGACTTGCGCATGAACAAATGGCTCAAAGGATCGAGAAAACAAAATATCAAGTGGAGAAAACAAAATGTCAAATGGAGAAATAAAAAAGGCATTTGTATCATTAGATCTACCGAGGTTCTTTTGTTGGTCTAATTTATTATATAATCTCAAATAGAATTTAGAACTCGCTGACAAGTTAAGAACACCTACAATGTTCTCGTTGTAATAAATTTCATTTTGCCAGCAGCCGATCTAGCGTTGTTTGGAAAAAAGCTAGCCCGTTACCTTCCCACCGCGAACCTTTCGGGTCCCAGTAATTTTGCGCGCAGCTGATCTGCCGCTGTTGGAGTAGCCTTGTTGCAAGCGTTGGCAAACTGCCAGCTCGCTAGCTTTTCACAACGGACTATTCAGGTTCCGCGGAGAGTGTGACGGAAGATTCGTTTGCGAGGTACGATTTCGGTTTTGAGAACACACATTTAATACGCACCCGTGCGCGTCATTCTATCAGCTGTCAAATGAAACTTGAGAATGTGGAGGATTTTACATGTACAATTTTTTGTACAAATATGTGGTCGTACAGCACCTATTGACCTAAAGTTAAAATAAATTCTTCAAATTGCTACTGTCCTGACTCCTGATCCTGACATGGCCTGGTTCAGACCGATTCTTTGTCTGTGTTTTCAAGTCAATTTTGTGAATATATTTTTTTGTATGAATTTGCCTATCACAATCAGATTCATAACTCAAATGATTAATTGCCCTCACAACATTTATATTACTGCATCATAAATGCCAACATAAAACGAAAGAAATGAACACAGCGCTGCAGCTGCAAAGTAGTCTACATGCACTGCAGTGATTGCACTTTAGCACTGGCGAGAGCTAGAGCGATCCTCTGTACAAGGCGGAGGCCCACACACAAGGGAGGCTCTTCAACTTCATCATCTCTGTCACTGCAATGATAACAAAATTACGCATCAAAATTATTCAAAATACTCACCTACTAATCTTTTTACTTCAGCTGGGCTAATGAACAGGTTCATATATCCATTTACACAGTAAATACAAGAGAATAAAACCACACATTTAAGCAGAATTACATATAATGTTCTTGTAGCCATTTTCGCTTTTTTTTTTCCTGACTTCTTCACACACAGTAGCAAGTGTAATGTCAATGACCGAAATACAGCACTCCTTAACCTTTGACCCACTAAGGATTTCGGAGAAGACTGTGCTCAGTTCTCATTGAAATAGGCGTGAGCTTTAGTAGCGCAATATTTGTAATTGTGTGACAACAATCTGACATTGAATATTTAGCGGCGGCTGTTTCAAAAGAACATTCCCCAGTCAGTTGGGAAATGAAAACAAACACCTTTTATCGAAATTCTTCAAAACTGAGATAAGAATGGCTCATAAGGACATATCAACCCTGATAAGTGATCTAGATACTGACATTACTGGAGAAATTAGCACTTCTTTAGCGACAGATTTTTCGTTTTCCGCTGGCGATGAAACGGACGAGAATCGCCAGCGTAAATCCAGGCATTCCGACCGGAGACAACCCGGGAAGATCACTCGTCAGCTCATCGAAAGGAAGCAGCTGCTACACGACTTGCAGTTAGTGAAAATTGAATTGTCTCAGAAGAATTTGATCATCGACAATTTGAATGCTGACCATATGGCAAGCGTCGAAGAGCTTGAAGAAAGATTAGGCGACGCATCTCATACAAAGCAGATTTTGCAGGTGATTAAAAAACAAGTTGTGAAGACATGACCATGACTGAGAGTGAGACTGAGAGTAGATTCTAGGCCTAACTCCGGGAAACTCTGACGCCGATGCTGAAGGCGTCGGAGCTGAGCTTCGGGTGGTGCATCAAAAAACATTCTAACAGCGGGTTGGGCGACATTATCTCAAAATATGCAAAGGTAGTAATTACAATTTTGACTTAGATCTAGATCTACTAGATCTAGGCCAGGTTGCTCGACTCCTCTGGGCATCTATCCGGCAACTTGAAATTATAATTTGAAGAAGTCCTCTATAGGAAAAAGTTGGTGATTTTTTGTCCTACCCTGATGATTCTTCCATGTTGTATCGTCGATTCAACCGGCAAAGAGAAAATACACACTACCGCACATGCGTACTTTCTCTTCGCCATAAACGGATAAACGTTGATATTAGTAAACACTTTTTCACAGGTTTCACGGCAAACCGCTGCACAATACAACTTAGCCTACAAGTGTATACCGATGGTGGGTTGCGGGCACGCGCGCGCCTGTGTGAAGTTATCTACCGTAATGTCTCAGATCATCATTACGGTATATAACTTGTGAAGTTTGTTTATTTACATGTAAAACATTTGAAGAGCTATTTTCCGAAAGGAGCAAAATCTTTTGATGGCAAATGGAGATAATGATATACATTTTCCTCTATTTACCTTGAACAAAATTATTAACCTAAATTACGAGAGAAATTATTAACACATGCATCTTTTAATAACAATTTTCCATAGACACCTGAACAAAATCGGGTAAACAAAGAGTTCTTAGTGCCTCTTGAAAATAAGCTCTTTGTACAGTATGTACATAAACAAGCAATACAACAGAATACTCTGGTTCGATATTTTGGAGAAAGATTATTATGTCACAATTTATTTTGTTTTATTGAAAAGCTGATGTAGGCCTATGTTATGTATGTATTGTATTCAAACGAAACAGGCATAGATCTAAGATAGTTAAGGTGTTTTTGAAGGTTAGAATGTTATTAAGTTTGAAGTTTTGTTTATAACGCCCTTCCAATAATAATGCACCTTCTAAGACTGGTTATAGTTTTTGAAGAAAATAAAGGAGAATATTATGCTCATATTTTAGAGCTTATCTGGTATGAATATGATAAGTATATCTGGGCGAAGAAGGAGATAATGGAAGCAGGGCTATGGAAGTTAGTTGTTTGGTAGTTGGAACGTAAGTTTTATATTATGTTTTTAAGAAACAGACAGTTTGTATGAGACCAGGAGTGTTATTTTAAGAACCAAATTTTGCATCAGTGATATTCTGTTTCATTGAATTGAGTTTCCCACAGAGAGCATTCAGTTGGTTTAATTAAAGATGGAAGAGAGTCAAATGAAGAACCAAAAGCAATATGTTTTTCATTTACTAATGAGAACTATGTTTTTTTAGATCCTTACACAGAATATTGTAATTGGTTTTTTCACAATGAATGTTGTTTGGAGACATCAATATTCATAAAATGTATGTTTCTAGTTTCTATAACCAGCAAATAAGGAATTTTCTGTCTACATGAACCTTTTCTGGTTGCTTAGTAATGCATTTGCCCACTGGTAACATAATACTTTCACAAGTTGATATCCCTCACCATTGGATTTTTTTTTTGGTAATGTCTAAATTTTGTTTAAAAATAGATGATATCAGTCTGGTAGGCCTACACTGCAGGCAAGAGTCAGGACTAACATTTAGCATGTTATTAATTTTTTTATCACTCTTATATTCTCTGAAATGTTATCTTTATTAATGGTGACTTGAAAAAGTTAATAACTTGAAACGGAGGGGGTGCAACCTGTCACACGCTTCTACCTCTTGGTTGCTTTGATCCATTGCCGAACTTATTGCCGAACTTATTTTGGCACCTATCATCCCCCTCAACCACGGATACAAATCGACACCATTGCATGCAAGCAAATAAATGATTCAGAATAAGAATTGAGAATATTGCACAGAGTTACATTGGATGGTCATAGATGAGAATTGACATGAATAAATGCAATGAATAAATTAAGTTTAGGCCAGAGTGGAAATGATGTCGAAAGTCCAATGAAGATGATGACGGTTGAGAACGAAGGAAGGGACTCACGCGATGATGATGCGGAGGCTTGATGGCGGAAATGCGTCTTCGCTGTCGTAGCTGAAGAGCCGTAAAGAAAGCGATGCAGACGCGGACGCTCGTGATGATGATGATGAATCTCTCAGGCGAGAAGAGAAGAGAAGAAAATGTGTGGCGCTCGATGATGAA
>JAVYIG010009461.1:0-78113 GCA_035222895.1 Strongylocentrotus droebachiensis
TTTGGTCTAATCTCCAATAAGTCTACTACCCATGTGGTGAATTGCTCATGTAGTCCAATTTCCAGTTGGGCTTATTCCCAGGCTGTCTACTTTCCACATGGTCTCATTATCATTTCATCTACTTATCATTTGGTATTATGACTAGTAATTTTAATGCCCATTTTGTCTACTATCCATAAGGTCTCATAATCAATTGATTATTATTAGAAATGATTAAATGGTTATTAGACCATATGGATAGTAGACTAAAAAGGCATCAGACATGCTGGAAATTAAACTAAATGAGCAATAGACCAAATAGGTAGTAGACTGATTGAGGATAATACTGTTGTAATATAATTTTGAGACACAATTTTGAATGCATGGGACTGGCAAATATATATGCTACTTCTAACTTCGACCTCACACCCATGAAAATATGGCTAAATCCATTTACAGACTACTTTACCTGATTTCGAAGAGAGCAATTTTGCCAGCCTGCTTTCAAATGTACACACTTATTTGGTGCAACCCTTATGAGTGAATGACTTTGAACACTCTTTGGTCAAGACCACTGGCTGCTGCAGTTATTTCCTTCATGGCAAATGTTGATGGTTTTGTTTACTCGTAATTCAGATCATACCGACCATCCACCAAGCCGGCGTTCCTCCTTCGGGGATCCTCCTCGAGCTGGAAGAAATTGAATCCAACAACGAGGAGTTTCCCCTCACCCGTGGTTTCCTGGCCATGATCGACACCTTGACAGAGATTCCAGTCCCGCCCATGTTGGGCGTCGGCTACAGGCCACCGGGTTTCGACCCCTATCTGAAGTTCCTCCGGGATTCAGTGTTCCTCAAGTTCCGATCGAGGGCGTACCGAAATCCAGCTGAAAAGGTGAGTCGGGAAAATTTAGTTTAGTGTAGAACACTGTTTCATTAAAAAAAAAATTACCTTTTGTAATTGGAGAAAAAAGGCAAAGCTAACCAAAAATTTAAATATAGTCTTAAGTTCTTGCATTGATAACAGATTTGATTCTCATAGAATCCAACAATATGCACAGTGAATATTCATTTATTCAAATTTGATTGAAAATCTATCAAAAGCTAGGAAGTAAACAGAATGATGAAGAAACCTTGTCAATTGGGCGTATCAATGCGACACCCCTGTCTACACGTCACTGTAGGTTTTTAATTGTACATGCTCTTTCAATATGTTGCCTGTCTCTTCATGCTAACCTAATGACTACTGAAATCTCATATTCCCTATAGCATAGCTGCCAACCATTTCTTGTTTGGAAGAATGGTTCCTATATTTTCTCCTTCTAACTAAAGAAAAATTATTCCTCTCTTTTTGTGAAAACTTCTGCATACAAAGTGCACAAAATAGGCTGTATTCCTAATGTTGCCTTGAGAGGTTCCCACTTTTTCCTGTAAAAGATTGGCAGGTATGCTATGGGTTTAAAACAGGAGCCGCCCAGTTTCAGTACATGATGGATTAACATACAAATGGTCCAAACAACCTGAGTGATCGAGTGATGAACCTCTCATTATATTTAGTCAATTAATTTGGAAAATTAACTAGCCCTCTCTTCCTACTTAAAACCATCCCTACTTCTCTGTTCTTTACCTCGCATCAGCTCCTTTTCCTTTTCTCACTATATCCTTCCCTTTCTGACTCATTTCCTTCTCTCCCCACCTTGATCTACTGTTCTTCTTTCTCTATCACCCTCTTTTCCCCTTTTACTCTTTCTTAGTGCTCATGCTTGGGTGAATTGACTTCAATGTCTAAGAACATGTATATTCATCACTTTTGTATTCCGATTGTATAAGATATTTATATAATATTGGATGGCTTTGAGTGTGATACAAGAATATATTGCTCGAGCTATGGCAATATTAGAAGAGTCGAAGACGAGTCTAATATTGTCTAAGCGAGAGCAATATTTTCTTGTATCACACAAAAACAAAGCCATTACATTGTTTGTAAAAAATCACATGTAACATTTCTGTTTATTTAACTTTAAAATTAGACTGAATCAAAATGAATTGAATTGCCTTTGCTGTTTTATCAAGTGGGAAGTTGCAGCTGCTGTGACCAAGATCCTATCCAAGCTCCTGGCCGCCCATGAACCCCACGCGGAGGAGTTCCTCGACCATGTCGTCGAGCTCCAGGGAGGGGGTACGGCCATCACCAACAAGCCTCCGGGACACCACCTCCTGATACACATGCTCAATGACAGCTCCATGCTGCAGTTGGTGAGTCATTTGTTTGTGTGGTCCCACCTTTTCATCGGTTTTTGCCAGTTGTCAACAGCAGCCATTTTTCACGTCGTAGTCCAATCTGTTAGCTTCAACAACAAAAATTCTGAAAAAAGTTTCTGGTTTTACAGGAGATGTTGGTCACAGGAAATAACTTTTCTGTCTATTTTACAATGTAGCCCACATCAACATTCACAACTGTGGAAAGTATGACACGTCACCCAAACTCCTATTTTCTGTGCTTCCCATTAATACTTTTTGTTGTTGAAAGACTACTAAAAGGCATCGTTTAACAATGTTAAATAGGATGCATGGCCCTACGTGTTATTAGTGTCTGTGATATGGTGTAATATTGTAGCCCTAAAAAAAAAATCGCGCTTCAAATGATCAAAAAGTGCTTTGTAATTCCAATCATAAATATCTTGATATTCAGACAGGCGATCGACTTGTAAAAGTCATGGGGTTCCTGACAGACCTAAAGATTTATAATTATGATTGCATCATGAGCTAAATCCAGGATTTGTTTCAGAATCTGAGACAAAGTTACAGGATCCCTTTAATATTCTTATTGCGATTTGAAGTGATAAAAGAACAAGTTCTGTAATTATTCACACAGATCCTAAGCATCTTAGACGAGAGCATCCGCCTCCTCTCCAAATACCACGGCTTCCCCGGCAAGGAGAGCATGACAGAGTGTGCCCTCTACTGTCTGACCATGCTCGACCTCGCCCTGGAGAAGCAGGACAGGTTCATTGACCTCCTCAGAGGTCAGGGGTCAAGTCTAATGGTCACTCCGCTGGACCAGCTACTGATGGGGATCAACCCCCGCTCGGGACGTGCTGATCACCTTTGCCACATTGCCAAGTAAGATTTGCTTTTTTTTGTTCTGTCTGTTTGTTGTGGATTTTCTGACAATAAATATTTTGTTTATTTTTTTTGTTTTACTCCGGCCAATATTTGTAGCTCATTTAAGACGTTATGCTTGAATGAATCACACAAACCAACCAGTAGACTTGTTGGTTTATGTAATTCATAAAAGCATAACTATATACAAGCATAGAGTCAGAATTGATGTTTTAAATAATTCCAGATACCCACATAATTAGTCTGTATTTAAAAAAACTGGAAAATTAATGAAGATTATTTTTAGGAACAGTCCTGCCAATGGGTTCCGTACTTACAAAGTTAGACATTGCAAATTGGTAGTACAGTTCAAACCTGCTTTAGTGACCACCTGGATAGAAAGACCACATTTTTTGTTTCCCTTGAAAATGGTTTCTCATTGAAACATGTACTAAAGAACCCTGTACATAAAGACCACTTTTCTTGCCTCCCTTGCATGGTTTTTATAGACAGGTTTAACTGTACAAGATATGAACAGGTACATGTAGCTGTTGCAGAGCTCGGTCACTAATCTACTTGATGAGCAAGATTATGAATTAAAATTTAATCTTATGTTACTTCTGGTGTTTCCTTTTTAGATTTGTCAGTTTCAATGTGTCTCTTCCGAAGCATGCCTTGGCGGCGGTCAAGGTCCTCTACAGAATGGTCAAGTCCTCCAACGTCCAGCCTGAGATTGTGAACCTCTTTTCTATCAATAAGGTCAGTATTGCCTGCAGAAAGCCTTAAAGCCCCACCGCACTAGTTTGGCCAGGAGGGATTAAACGTCCCTGCATGGTCACTGACAGGTGGTTATCTTATCAAATCAGCTAACATAAGAAATGGGGGACCAATGGTCCAGTAGCTATAAGTAGTGCAGTGGGGCTTTCATGATTTCAAAATAGGGTATTAGATTCAATATACTTCAAGTAATGATGATATATAAGGTGTTGGAGTTACTTGTGTAGTAATGTTACAAATGTTCTTATTATTCTCGTTGCAAATTGAACATAAGTTTTTCTCTGTGTAAATGTTCATCTTATTAAAACTTTCAGGGACTCTTTTTTTTCCTCTGTCATTCCAAGACAATTGATAAGCAACCATGTCAAAATCCTAGGGATACAATACAATATGTTTGTAAGCGCTTTACAAAAAAATGGTGATTCTCAGATAATAGTACATACAGATAATAGTATCGTATTTACAAACTACAATTAGTATGTATACCATCAACCTACATTAGTTCAAAATACAGAAAGCACAGATACATCCAGTCAATACATTAAAATACAATAGAATCAAATTAATTTTAGGCCAAAACATTACAAAGTCAAATTAAGGCAATTACATTACATGTACCATGAATAACAAGAGTCAGACATTAAAAGCTATGGACTAACAGAGAGTTTAAAAGGAATGTTTTTAGGGAGGATTTAAATGAATATAACGAAGGAGCATCCCGCAACTCAAGAGGAAGCCTGTTCCAAAGCCTTGGAGCGGCTATGCTGATGGTGTCAATTATTCACTTTGTGTATTGCAGGAGGAGTCTGGGGGCATCCTGCATGGGTTTGTGGAGTGCCTTGAGGTGGAAGATCTAGAGATACCCGAGACAGAAGCATACCAAGAAGACGGAGAAGGTATGTTTATTGCAGTTATTCCTCTGAAGGTCCCGGACAAGCTCCTGGACAAGCCCCCAATCTGTTTTGTCGGGGGAAATTAGCTTACATTATCCCCTACAACAACTTAGAATTTAATTAATACATTAAAAAATCAGGACGAAATCGGACGATTTGTTACCTTTGATTCATGATTTATTAGCTTGGATCATGTATCAACACATCATCTCTTGGAATTAACATATTCTAATCCAATAATTTGCATATTCCTAACACATTGAAATGAGTTATGGATTGACATAAATTTCAAGAAGAAGAACTGATTAATTTAGCCTTCAGAGGTGTAGTCCACTCTTAGCGTTTTCATTGTTATTATGTAAGTGTGGAAGAACATTAGATAAAAAATGTTGCCTGAAAAGCGAACCCAATATCCATGTTGAACGACACGTAAATTGGACAAATAAACACATTGAAATTGAAATTATAGGGCTATGCTTATCCCGATTTTGTGTACTTTTATTTACTGTCATATATCTTTATCTTGTTTAGATGCTGACGGAGGGGATGAATCTTCCAGACTTCACAGTCAAACTCGTCTGTATGCCATGCGCCTCCTTCTCTTCTCCCTCGCCCAACCGGGGCCAAACCTCGCCCACTTTCTCCTGGGCTACAACACGAGGAAACCTGTCAACAAGACTGAACTACAAGACCCAGGTAAGGGAATGTAGCATTGATCGTAAGGGGGATGACAGAGAGAAGTCAGTGTTATTAGTGGGGATTATTTGAAGGGTGGTGGTGGTGATGGTTGTGCTGGTGGTCTCAGTGGGGGTAATTGTGATTGTGGCGATTGTGGTGTTAGTGATGGCGATGGTCGTGGTAATGATAATTATCTGTTGTGGGGTTTGTTATGTATGTGTCTAGGGGATATTGATCATGGTTATGATAGCATATGTATTACTGTTTTCAGTAGCAGTGTTGTTGAGGAAATGGTGATGAAAGTATTGAAAAGTACAGTTTGGGGTGCATGCGTGTGATGATAAGCTTGGTGTGGATTATAGTATTCGATGGCAAGAAAGCTAACGATATCATATGGCAGAAATTACCTAACCAGTACAATAACTACTGCTATGCCCAGAAATTGCCTTGTACAAAAGCAAATACCATCAACCACTAAACAAAATACAAAAATCTTAAATAATGTTCTTCATTAAATAGTTCCCTTCCACCACCAGGGGGGTGTTTCACAAAGACTAAGATCGACTTTAAGTTGGACTTAACTATGGCAGGCCGTTCATTCCACTGTTTTCTCTCACTATTTCCTGCCATTGGCTTCTCAAGAGACGTACAAATTATGGTCACAAATCTCCAGAATTTGCAATTTGTTATAATTGATTATTGAAGGAAAAAATATTATTTAAAGATCATAATGAAGAGAGCTACCAGTGGCATGAATGGCATGCCATAGTTAAGTCCAACTTAACCCTATTTAGCCCGGGCTATTTTGAAACTGCATAGCCCGGGGGGGGGGGGGGGGGGGGGGGGGGCTTCTAAGGCTATCCCCTATGATCTCGGCCGTGAAACGCCCGATCGCCAGAATATGTCAGAATATATAGAATGTATAGAATACTATGGTAATTTCAATTTTTTGAAAAATTCACTCATTTGCATATTTATGGTAATTTATGCAAATAAGGTCATAAAATTCACATTTTTGCCCATGAATCAGACATTATTCATATTTAAGCATTCTTTCTCACTACATATATTTGTTAGATCATTTGGAATAATAATACAACACAAAAAATTGAAAAACCAGGGTTATTCCTTATGTTATCTATTGTTTTGATAATTTCTTATGTATTTCTTTGTTTTTTTAACTTATGTATTTTATTGTTTTTGTTGTTTTATTTCATTTCCAACTATAATTCAACTATTTTGACCCCAAATAAACACCTTGACTATAAACAAGACCAAATAACCAATGTTTTATCTCTTTATTTGAAAAATGAGATTTCCATATGTTTTGTACACAAATCACAAAAATGAGCGATTTTCGGGCTGACATGCAAAGACAAAAGGACACGTGACTTTGTAATGGTAGGTCCGATTTTCGAAAAATTTCTTTCAAAAGATGCGCAAGACTCGAAAGAAAAAAGTCACAAAATTTCAGTGCAAGATTTTCTTGCGTTAAAAAATTTTCGCGAGAAATGTCGAGGGGAGTGGCTTCTAAAGCCCCACCCCCCCCCCCCCCTGGGCTAAATAGGGTTAAAGTTGATCTTAGTCTTTGTAAAACGTAGTTACAAGTAGCTACAAGTAGTGCAGTCCCGCTTTAATTTGAAATCTTCCACTTTCCCTGTCTAGGTGTCCTAGGTTCCTCCCGCACCTGTCTTCACGCAGTAGTCTCCGTCTTAGAGCGTGGCATCACCTCCCACTCTGGCCCCTCTGCCATCCACAACACACCCCAGCTGGCCGAGCTTGCCTACGAGCTCGTCTACCGCCTCTGTGCCAACCGGGAGACCAGCGCCCCGACCATGCGCTACCTACGCACCACCCAAGACTTCTTCTACAAGCATCTCAGACATGCTCCCTTCACTAACAAACATGGAGGTATGTAAATGTTCCGCAGAGTTTAGTCGTAGAAGGATTCAACAGGGATCAATTGTAAAATGAAATGAATTGTATTGTTTTTCTATGGGCGCATAGTTTGGGTCAAGCTCGCTATCCGCAAGGACCACTATTCATAAGGACCATTATTTATAAGGACCGCTATTCGTGAGGACCATTATTTATAAGGACCGCTATTCATGAGGACCATTATTTATAAGGACCGCTATTCATAAGGACCATTATTCATAAGGACAGCTATCCATAACGCGTGACTAAATGAATAGCGAGCAGTTTTGTGTCATTAGCATTTTGAATAAAAAGCAGCTTGTGTGTTGATGAAGACAATGAAATAATTTAATTAGCTATTCCTGTACTATAGAGATAATTCATTTTTTAAATAAAAAGGAGATACCCATATCTCAGTGCAGTTCAACAAATGTAGGTACTTTGCCTCCCTATTTCAGGCATGTTCACACTGAAAATCGTAAACAATTTATGGGTCTTTAAAGTTCTTGGCCCAATGTTTTGAGGTAACAACGTGAAAACATCAGTAGAAGGGCATTAATTCTGTGTAATTTTATATGAGTTAACACCCTTCTTGCTTTCAGCAGAGAATATGTGTTTTGTATTTTAAGTCTTTGTTTTATTTTGTCTTTTTTAGAAGACACAGAAGAGCGCATCCTTCTTAACCAGCAGGCGTGGCTTCTCAAGGCCGTCGCCATAGAGCTAAGGATGACAGCCGTCAATCGTCAACGTTCCCACAGCCAACGTCTGCTCCGCCTCCTCCTCGAAGACACGCCTTCATTGGCCAACGACGATGGTAGGTTGCTCACTCCTAATCTTTCAATCTACTTAGACAAATCTAACTTTATTTTCAAACTTGTAACTACCTTGGAGTAATACCCTTTAGTCTCATTGGCTGCCCGTGTGGGGCCTGGTGGCCTCAGATGCTAGAGCTCCTGTGAATAATGTGCTGACTGGGCGAGTCCCTTGAATTGTCAGTGAACGGAGCAGCTGGAGGGCACCGGGCCCCATCGGGCAGAGCTGAGGATTGTAATGGGTGATACAAATATTGCAAAATTGTTTACTTTACTTGTATGAAAGAGAACTGTTGCTGAGCTAGCGCCATGAGCGTCCCTGGACGGTGTGTGCACTCTATAAGTTTACAGTATTATTATTATTATTAATAATAAGGTGGTGGTGAAAGTACAGGAATTTTCTTCTTCGTACATTCTTGGAGTCTCCATTTTTAAAGATTGGGATGAAGGCCGAATCTCTTCCATTTCACCTTATTTTCTAAATTCCTCTTTCGACGGGCGCTCAAGACTTATCATCATAAGGTCGTCCAGCGTACGCGTGTTGAAAAGAACTCTCCAGTCACTGTTCACCCTATTAATGAGGGAGAAGCTTGATGATGACGACGTTGTTGGAATCAAGGTTTTTGTTGTTGTTGTAGGTAATAGTTTAATGGCGTTTATTCAGTATTGAATATATATGCCATATCTTTAATTTTATAAGAAAATCAGTTATACATAAGAAAACTGAGGATAAAGATTTGTAATGATATAATTAACTAATCAGTAACGCAATTTATTAGGAGTCTCTGGATGGCTGGAATTGAGGAAATGACGCCGAATCCCTTCTACCTGTGCAGTAGCGAAAGGAAGTACCTGGATCATCTTTATTATGTGTAGGAAACGAGGAAACTCTACTTGCCGCTCCTGTAAAAGAGTCCCCCAAAGAGCCTGCCATGTTGTAGTGGGCTTATATTATATTATTATTATCAATAATATTATTATTAGGCATTTAGCTACACTATTCATAGTAAACTATATCACAGCGCTTACAATAATATGCAATATAACAATATAACAACAAATCATTAAACATAACATTAAACAAACAAAATAATAGTGAAAAAAGTAGGAAATAGGTATGTTTTAAGGAGTTTTTTAAAAAACATCCACTGATGGAGCAGCTTTTATACTGGAGGGAAGTTTATTCCACTCCTTAGCTGCTGCAACAGTGAATGTGCGATCTCAGTAATTGTCTCGCCTACTCTGACTTAGCTTGGTCAGGATCACACATCCAGGGCAACCAGTGTATCATTGAAGTGCTCAATGAGGATCTAGGCATCCCTGTCGCTGAAGTCAAAACCCTTACGGTCATTTGGCCATGTCTTGGGATCCAGAGATGATTATATGATATATCGGAATGACCTTCTTCAGTTTCGCCGACTCTGACTTAGCCTTGTCAGGATCACATCCATGGGCAAGATCAATGGGCAACCAGTGTGTCATTAAAGTGCTCAATGAGGATCTAGACATCCCTGTCGCTGAAGTCGTAGCCCTTGAGGCCATGTGGCCATGTCTTGGGATCAAAAGATGAAACTGCAGAGAAAACAAATTTGATATTATATACAAGATGGCATTTTACCAAGTTCTAAAGTGCTTGCCTCGGTGCAATCTTTCCACCATGCACAACATTTACAAAAACGTATCTCGCATAATACAAACGTGTTTGTCTAGCATAAATTTTGAAGAAGATCTTTCGAACAAGTTATTATTACTAGTTCAATTCTGTCATCAGGAGACTCTGCATACCAGTGTGTTTTGACGGTGATCCTCAATTGAACCCTACGTTTTACCACTGCGGCAGAGGTTTGTCAATGCTGAAACATGATTTTGTTAATCGCATTAGCAATTATTATAACAATACAAAGTCGTGGCCGGTCTTGTATAATACAAATGTAGACGAAGACAAATTTAATATAAGAAAAACAAAACTGGATCTTTCAAATTTACTGACCAACGAATTGTCAGATCACATACGCTGGCTACTAGTCTTGCCTTCTGACTGCTCTTGACTCGAGAAGAGTGATAGTGTTGTCTTGTGGTCGATTCTCGATGCTGCATAGCTGCTGCTTTTTCAGAACAACGATCTGCTCAGTTACCTAGCATAAGCGAACTGATACATTTTCTGATCAATGTCAGTGTTACTCTTTTGTCTTTACCCAAAATGGTCTTGCCCATTTTTGTAACACATTTGTTCAAGTACGAGCTGTTTAGAATAAGACTTGTCTTGATAAAAAACACACCGTCTGCCTTCAAGATTCAAGATAATTTATTGTCATAAAATACATAAAACTTGCCTTTAGATATTTAAAGGTGCTATACATATATATAAATATATAAATACAGACAAAATAATCACATTTCAACATAACATTTAACAATCATCACAATTTTAAGAAGGTTGCATTAAAAGAATAAGATAATACTGAGGAAAAGATGTATCCTTTGCATCTTGGTAGTATACATCTAACAAAAAATCTAAACCTTTTGTACGTCATTGGTAGCCTTGCGACTCAAGCAGAACCGTGTGTTGTGAAGGTTTTGTAATCGGCTATAGAAATTATGTCATACCCATCATCTTGTCTACCACAGGCTTAGCCAAACTTTTTGCTTTCATGTTGGTAATCTCTGAAGCTCTCATAGCATTGCGATGTGCCAGTTGCAATATGGAGTAGTCTCTGAAATTTTGCTCATCTCGAATTGTCTTGTTCGAATTTGGGCAATTGATCTACATAAACAATTTCAAGACCAGGTAACAAGAGGTTGTAGAAGATCAGTGCGGGCAGCATCAAACTCAGCACTGCCATCTTCCGTTCCACTTATGGTGACACCTTGGTATGTGCCCTCTACGCAACTTCTCTTGATTGACAGCAGTTTTGCCCCATCCCGGCCATCTATCGTCAGAACAGATTTTGCTGTTCCTAGATGTTCCATGACTTCGGACAAATATTTGCCATTCCACTCAAGGTGACACCTTGGTGTGTGCCCTCTACGCAACTTCTCTTTAATGACTGCAGTTTTGCCCCATCATGGCCATCTGCCATCTCAGTAAGAACAGATTTTGCCGTTCCTTGATGTTCCATGACTCGGACAAACAAATGTCAATCCGCTGGAACGCAAGTGACAGTTGTGACAGTTCTTCAAGCACATTGATGTACAGAGCCATGTGCAGAACATATTTGTAGGATGACATCTTCTTGACTATCCCACTGGCCTTTGTTGCATCATTCTTTTTTATTGATATTGATTTATTTCGTCCACAATGTGGAAATACGCTTCACACCAGCATTACAATAATACAAGAAACAGAGTACAATAATATGAAACATGCAAAACAATGAAGCAAACGATTTCAAAACAGAAAAACTCTTGTCCTTTATGTCTGACCTCTGTTCACTGCCCAGTTCTGTAAGGTGGGCCATGTCAGTTGGATAGTTCCTCACTAATGCATGCAGAGCATGTCTTATGTGGTCCACCAACGAGTTCCATTTGCCCGGGTTGGTCGAAGAATCTTTTCTTCAAGTACATCAGCCATGTTGCTCAGCTCACAGACTCGCTTCAGAGACTTACGATAGAACTGCATAATGTGCCATGTTGCAAATATGATTAGCATATCACACATTACATCATCTACTTTAATAGCATATCCCTAAAAGATGTTAAGATTTAGGATATCGTACATTAGCATATCATACATTTCATCATCCACTCTATAGCATATTCCTAAAAGTTCTTTGTATATAATTACATTATCTTGAAAGAAATATACAGTAAACTTTTGATGATTTTCCAGAATGTTAACAGAAAATGGAAAGTTGATTCTACTTTTTCACAATGTGTACATTTGTTGCTATTGAGAATTTTCTTTTGAAGTTAAAACAATATGAAAAAAAATGAAATTGAAAATGGCATGGAACACACTGCTTCTGCTAGATATCCACAAGTTCTTAAGGCGGCATTTCATCGATCGGCCTGTCGACTTCATTGTGAGGTGCGAGGTCTTACCTTGTAGACACATGCTTTAGGTTCTTCTTGGTATCATTCCATGTTCCTTCTGTAGCTTGATAATTGCCTGATGAAGCAGTGAACTCTGCACAGTCAAATAAATCAGATGACATGAACATCCGACTTTGAAGACATTACATTTCTGTTGCTTTGCATATCCTGTCACTCCTTTATTTTTCCCAAGCATTACAGAGGCATTTCTGAGGACAAACTGACACAATTGTGTGTTTTAAGTTCATCATCGAGCAAGCTCTGTTGATGGCTTCCGTTGCAAGGCTGAAAGGCCAGTTCTTCATGTGAGCTACTAGAGTATTACGGTCTGCCTCGGCTAAACTTTTCATCACACGTGATGTTTTTGTCCTTGCGCAATTGTAGCTTTTGGCAATTTGAGAATCTGGAAACATCTTCCTGAATAATTGGTACATTCATTGTTATGAAGAATACACCACTTAAGCAAATTGATAAAGAGTATTGAAAATGCAAATGAATACATATATGACTTGTTGATAAAATTTCTCCTCCTGTTAATCATCCAATATTAATCAACTTTTCTCGTTGAATCCTTTTGCATTTTTTGGCAAAAAATTCCCTGGAATTAGTGAATGTAAGGAATTTATACAAACATGTGTGGCTGCCGTTTTCCGAATAAGAGTGGGCAGCAGCGTCCCTTTACGCCCATCATCGGCCAACATTTTCTTTAGCGTCTGGCCCGCGTTGTGGAGTGGCTTTCCGGATCTTTCAAGGAAGAACTTGCCCTCTGACACTGATGGGCCAGGCAAGCTTCTCCTCAACTCCAGATAGGTTTGGAGTATTCTACCCAATGACACATTGGGGCAAATATCTGCCAGCCCATACTCTTTAAGCGTCTTGTGTTGTTGTATCTTGTCCCACGTTGTGCAGTGGTTTCCTGGTTCTTTCAAGGAAGAACTTGCCCCCTGACACTGATGGGCCAGGCAAGCTTCTCCTCAACTCCAGATAGGTTTGGAGTATTCTACCCAATGACACATTGAGGCAAATATCTGCCAGCCCATACTCTTTAAGCGTCTTGTGTTGTTGTATCTTGTCCCACGTTGTGCAGTGGTTTCCTGGTTCTTTCAAGGAAGAACTTGCCCCCTGACACTGATGGGCCAGGCAAGCTTCTCAACTCCAGATAGGTTTGGAGTATTCTACCCAATGACACGTTGAGGCAAATATCTGCCAGCCCATACTCTTTCAGCGTCTTGTGTTGTTGTATCTTGTCCCGCGTTGTGCAGTGGTTTTCCGGTTCTTTCAAGGAAGTACTTGCCCCCTGACACTGATGGGCCAGGCAAGCTTCTCCTCAACTCCAGATATGTTTGGAGTATTCTACCCAATGACACATTGAGGCAAATATCTGCCAGCCCATACTCTTTCAGCGTCTTGTGTTGTTGTATCTTGTCCCGCGTTATGCAGTGGTTTCCTGGTTCTTTCAAGGAAGAACTTGCCCCCTGACACTGATGGGCCAGGCAAGCTTCTCAACTCCAGATATGTTTGGAGTATTCTACCCAATGACACATTGAGGCAAATATCTGCCAGCCCATACTCTTTCAGCGTCTTGTGTTGTTGTATCTTGTCCCGCGTTATGCAGTGGTTTCCTGGTTCTTTCAAGGAAGAACTTGCCCCCTGACACTGATGGGCCAGGCAAGCTTCTCAACTCCAGATATGTTTGGAGTATTCTACCCAATGACACATTGAGGCAAATATCTGCCAGCCCATACTCTTTAAGCGTCTTGTGTTGTTGTATCTTGTCCCGCGTTGTGCAGTGGTTTCCTGGTTCTTTCAAGGAAGAACTTGCCCCCTGACACTGATGGGCCAGGCAAGCTCCTCCTCAACTCCAGATAGGTTTGGAGTATTCTACCCAATGACACGTTGAGGCAAATATCTGCCGGCCCATACTCCTTCAGAGTCTTGTGTCGTTGTATCTTGTTTAAAAAAAAAAAAAAATGTTTAAAGAAGAAATGCTATGATAATTCATAATTATGGTAAGTTTATAAACATGCTGCATTTTAAGTGATAGATAAAACATTACATATCTATTACCAGCATACTGTATCTACTGCCTTTATTTTAACATTTCTACTCTAAATTTTTCTTTAAACTATCATTGATTAGTGAAAAAGTAGTCAGAAAAGAGAACTAAACCAAAAACCTGAATTGTACTCCCTTTTTTAAACTATGAAAGTTCATGCATTAATAAATTGTGATTTGTTGCTATTAGGAATTTTGTTTTGAAGGCAAAACAATATGAAAAGAGTGCTTCTGCTGGGAAGTGCCAGGAAGTTGGTGTCCTGAATTTATGCTTTGCTTATGCTGCCACTCCTTTTATTTTTCCCAAGCATGACAGAGGCATTGTCTGAGGACAAACTGACACATAATCCCAGGAGATATTGTGTGTTTGGAGTTCGTCATCCAGCAAAGTGAAAATGTTTTCACCTGTAGAACGCTCTGTTGATTTCATTAGAGAAAGCAACTGACAGAGAACTTTCCCCTCAGTTTCGTCAAAAGTTTTTATTACAAGAGGATACAGTTTGATGGCATCCGTTACATGGCTGAAAGGCAAGTTTTTCATGTGAGCTACTAGAGTATTACGGTCTGCCTCAGCTAAACTTTTCATCACATGTGATGCTTTTGTCCTTGCGCAATTGTAGCTTTTGGCAATTTGAGAATCTGGAAACATCTTCTTGAATAATTGGTACATAGAATGAACCACTTAAGCAAACTTTCTGTTGAAGGTAAAATATTTCCAATTCAGTGAATTTCGGTAATGATAAAACGACCGGCCAAAAAGTATAATTGATGGTTTTTGAGAGACTCTTGCACTCGGTATTGAATACATCTATTTTGTCGTTATAGAAACTGTTTGTGCCACTGCCTTTCCCTTTAAGTAGTACTCAATAAGATCCATTCCACTCCTTTGCAGATAAGGCAGGTTTGGCATAGAACACAGTGCTTCAGCTGAGTACTGCCAGGAGATTGATGTTCTGAATTTATTATCTCTAAGACAGAAAGTTCAGATAAGTCAGGTTTGGCATAGAACACAGTGCGTCTGCTAGGTGCTTTGATGAGGTTGGTGTTCTGAATTTATTATCTCTAAGGCAGAAAGTTCAGATATGTCAGGTTTGGCATAGAACACAGTGCCTCTGTTGGTTTCTGAATTTATTCTTTCTAGAGAAGAATTACCTGATGAGATCGTCTGAGTCACTCTCATGATAGTCAGGTTTGGCATGGAACACAATGCTTCTGCAAGGTACTGCCACAAGACTTAATACTCGTATCTCTAAGGCAATGGGATGGAACCTGTACTGGTGATTCCTTTGTAGCGTACATCTTTTCATTGAGACGCATTTCAAGTTGTTGTTTACTCATCTTTATTCAAGAAAATACATATAACATAGTAATAAAGATTTTACTTAAAACCCAGGACCGAGATTTGAATTACATTGGATGCATCTCATGCAGGGTTAAATAATTGCAATACACAGTAACAAAACGAAAAAGAGAACTTCATAATGTCATATTTTTTTTTTAATGGAAACATTAATAATTACTAACAAAACAAAACAAATTAATAATTATTTTCTTAATTATTATTATGTTACATATTAAGTTATTATCATGTAAATCAGGTTTGGGATGGAAAGCAGTGCTTTAGCTATGTGTTCTGGAATTCAAAAACTGTATTCTTTCATGCTAGGACTTGTGTTTTACTGAGAAAAAAATTGTATAAAAAAAAGGACTGATTCGTGGATCAATGCCTGTCTGGAAACATTTTCTTGACCACATCGTGAATTCATCAGAAGCTGATAATGGCATGTTGTGCTTTACGATTTATTCAGTCCACAAAGTTTCTGTCTGGAAACATTTTCTTGACCACATCGTGAATTCATCAAAAGCTGATAATGGCATGTTGTGCTTTATGATATATTCAGTCCACAGAGTTTCTATCTGGAAACATTTTCTTGACCACATCGTGAATTCATCAGAAGCTGATAATGGCATGTTGTGCTTTACGATATATTCAGTCCACAGAGTTTCTATCTGGAAACATTTTCTTGACCACATCGTGAATTCATCAAAAGCTGATAATGGCATGTTGTGCTTTACGATATATTCAGTCCACAGAGTTTCTATCTGGAAACATTTTCTTGACCACATCATGAATTCATCAGAAGCTGATAATGGCATGTTGTGCTTTACGATATATTCAGTCCACAAAGTTTCTGTCTGGAAACATTTTCTTGACCACATCGTGAATTCATCAGAAGCTGATAATGGCATGTTGTGCTTTACAATATATTCAGTCCACAATGTTTCTGTCTGGAAACATTTTCTTGACCACACCGTGAATTCATCAGAAGTTGAAAATGGCATGTTGTGCTTTACAATATATTCAGTCCACAATGTTTCTATCTGGAAACATTTTCTTGACCACATGGTGAATTCATCAGAATCTAAAAAAATGGCATGTTGTGCTGCACGATATATTCAGTCCACAGAGTTTCTGCTCTGATAATATCATAATTGGCACTGGATGGCTTTGTAAAGCATTGGACAATTGACTTTTGCTTTTCAAATCCTCTGCAGAACTTGTGAGCTTTGCTGACTTGATATGGTGTTAGATATCGTGTGTAATTGGCACTGTATGGCTTCTTAAAGCATTGGACAATTGACTTTTGCATTTTCAAATCCTCGGCAGAGTTTGTGTGCTTCACTGACTTGATAGTGGTCATAGTGGTTGGCAGGTCTGACCGTGTTGCATATTTGATTTCTTTAGGATAGAGAATGTGGATGTGTAATGATTAATCCTTTGCTTGCAATGTAGAGTAGAACTCCTCCTTGAGATCCATTCCAGTTGGTATCATGTCAGTCAGGTTTGGCATGGAACACAGTGCTTCTGCTAGATATCCACAAGTGGTAATTGCAGCACTTCATCAAACGGCCTGTTGAATGCATGTTGGTGTGTTTCTCCAAGATTCATTTCAAGCTTATTTAATTCATTACAAAAAGAAATACATATAACAATCAGATATATTACATAAAATACACATTGAAAACATATTGGACAAGGACATAAAAATAAACTGAATGGGCTGGACAAGATGGATGCCAACCATGTACTCCTGCAGCAGCTTGTGACGGAAAAGGTGGCGACAGACTGGGTGTCATTTATATATGTCACCCAATATTTGTTGTTTTTCTTTGATTGCTGCTGTAGCTGACGGGTCTCTAGATGGCGACAGACTGGGTGAAGCTACCTTTGCGGAGGAAACGAGCGCGCTTGGATCTAGTATGGCTCATACCCAGGGTGACGCAGGTGGTGCAGGTAAGATTGAAAATGGGAAGAAAAAGAAAGATCTTGGAAGTATTTGAAGAGGTCACAATAAGGCCAACAAAAAAAGGTGTTGTATTGCCCTTTGCGACCGACCCAAACATCTTGAAATCTATTTTTTTTTTAACCGTTATTTTAGACAAAAAATGTATTAAAGCATTCAAAACTTAGAAATATCAGCCCAAAGAGGGAGTAAATGAAAAAAGTTAAAACAAAAAAAGATTTCCGACCGACCGACCCATGTTTTGGCATGTTTTTTTTTAGGCCTAATGCTCACAAATGTAAAGGGTCATTAATATGAGAATCTCAGAGATACCAACTCCTATGAATAAATATATATATTGAGAGAAAAAGAGAGGGGTATATGAATTATTTCATATTGATACATTTGTAAGCAGATGAATAGCTAATTAAAAGTTTTTGCTTGAGTTTTTATTTTCAAATAGAAACATGTGATACAGTCAAACCTGTCTTTAGCGACCGCCCAAGGGAAAACCTTGTCTCTGTAGACAGACGGTCTTTGTAGACAGGTTCCTTTGGTACATGTTTCAATGAGAAACCATTTTCAAGGGAAACTAAAAAGGTAGTCCATGTAGGCAGGTGGTCACTAAAGCAGGTTTGACTGTATTTGACAAGTATGAATTACCAAAACAGAATCTTAATAATTACATAAAACTTAGTGAAGGAATTCAGTTCATAAATTACTGGATGAAAACATTAAAGGTAATACAAAGTTTTGGGAAATTTTGAAAATTGGCTGATAGTGATTCTTTACAATTTTGATATATTTGGATGCCCTTGTGGAAGTAATATAAGCACTAGAAATTTTAGCTCCTAAAACACTTCTGCTTTCGAGAAAAATTGAGTATAACAATTTACCGGTGCTCCCGGTAAATTTCGATTAGTTTCAAATAGCGCCTACGGCCAAACAATGGTAGCTGCAACCATGAAAATCTCAGAATATCTAGTTGTGATATATAATTTCCAGACGGAAATAGCCAATTGGTCGATTTTAGTCAAGAAACATTGTTTTATAGCTAAATTAATATTTTGACCTTGAGAGGGAGCTATACAACATAACAAGTTGATTATTTACAAATCATCATTTTAGACTCGATTTGAACCGCGACAACGATCATTAAATATTGTAGGATCGCATATGCTTCCAATATGTTCATTTGAACCAAATTCATGACCCCATACCAAAACTTTGTAATACCTTTAAATAAACAAACAAATGAATGAATAAATATCTGTGTTGTGCAGCCCTTCAGATGAGACGCCGAATCCTGCAGCTCCTGGACTCGGTGGAATTCTCCCAGGCCTTTCCCATCCCCCTGCGTCTGGAGTCCTTTGAGCCCTCCGGCGTGGAGCAGACCATCCTCAACTGTGAGGAGAAGAACGAGTACGGCGTGCTGCTCTGCAACCTGAGACTCCTGCATCACATCCTCATGGACCAGCTCAATCGACATGGGGCGTCAGGGTCGGTCGTGGGTCAAAGGTCGAGGGTCGAGATGGTGGGTTTCTCTTGTGAATTTGTTAGGATTGGTTTGGTGTTGATCTTTAGCCTTCTCTCTCTTTCTCTCTCTGTCTCTTACTCTCTTTCTCTCTCTCTGTCTCTTACTCTCTGTCTGTCCGTCTCTGTCTCTCTCTCTCTCTCTGTCTGTCTGTCTCTCTTTCTCACTCTGTCTGTCTCTCTCTGTCTCTCTCTCTCTCTCACATCCACCCTTGCTCACTCTTCCTTTCGTTTATGTCTCTTTCTCTTCCTCTCTGTATACATCTGTTTCTTTCAGTATCTCCCTCATTTTCCCTATATCTTCCGCTCTTTCTTTCTTTGCTCCGTCTTCTTTTTCACTTTCCAATTGTATTTTTTCCATTTTTATCAATTTTTGCTGTATGTGTGTACAAAGTTTATATTTTGCCGTTTACATTCTAAAGATTTGCGAAAAACTATGACCATTAACCTTACGGACTTTGAAAAGTCAAGACTTTTCTTAGAAACAATCATCCCGACTACTTCTAATTTTTTGAATTCATTATGCAGGACATCATGGAAATTCTGAAAACGGCTGTGTCAAGGAACAGCGTCAGACTTGAAGATTTAAAGATTTAAAGAATGTATGACCATTAGTCCTTTGGACTTTGCAAAGTCAAGACTTTTCTTAGAAATGATTATCTCATCCATCCAATTTTCAAATTCATCATGCAGGAAATCATGGAAATTCTGAAAACGGCTGTGTCGAGGAACAGCGTCAGACAAGCCCTCGGTGCCAAGCGTCATGCCTTTGATGCCTGGCGTCAAGTTCTTGAGGTTCTCCTGACCTCCTTGCCTCAGGAGTCCCTGGCACTGGAGGTACGACAGAAGGTCACCGTGGACATCCTTCAAGAACTGCTCCAGAAGGTATGAAGGCTTCGGTTTGTACGTCCTAAGTCTTTGATCGCTGCTGTACCATCTTGTGTCAAGGAAGCACACATGCCCTTATTCTACTCCTTTTATTAAACGCCATCACAAGGACTTACATCTTGTTAATCAAAATAGAACTTTAGACCATGGTCTAACTTGCTTTGTGTCAACTTGGCTTTAGACCAAGCCTAACCCGAGCGTTGGGTTTGAAATTTATTAGAATATGGACCATAGATATTTGCATCACTCAAAAGCCCTGTTGATATTGTTTTAAATAATCTGTGGAGATATACTTTTTCACTTGATCCATAACACTGCCTTGACAACATTGTCTCCTATAGGCGTTTACAGACATGAGGCTGTATTCTGCTGAAACTGCACTAAACTCTAAAGAGTTCTGAACATAGTGGACTTTACATTTCTCAATCTTACAATATCCAATTCAGATTCAGTGTAAATCATGTAAATCATACTAGCCAATGTTGTGCAAACTGCTGTAATCTTTTACTTTTAGAAGATTTGCCTCTTGACGTCCATTTACATGTAATGCTTTTCCATAGGTGATATTTGATTTGAGATGTTGTACTGCAACATATTCGAACAAACTGGATTTTAATAATAAGAAGAATAATGGGTTCTTGTATAGAGTTCATGTCAGTCAGATTTGACCCTCCTGGCGCTCCCGATTATTACCCTGGCTTTAGCACGGCTGCCATACAGGGCTCTAGCATTGCAAGGAATAAATTCCTACCAGGTACCCATTTACCAGAGTGTGGCAAGTGTAGATCAATGTCTTGCCAAACGACATCAGTGCGACGGCGGGACTCTTTGGCGTGACATATCCACTCGACCACAACACCTCTAATCTGTTCCCAATGTTTTTATCAACCAGGTCAACCATGAGGACGCGGTCGCCGAGCTGACCTCTCCCGTTGCCGGGGCCTTCCTCCTCCTGGCCATGACCCTGCGGCAGTGCTCCATCTCGGACCGCGCCCAGTCCGTAGCCAATCTCATGTCGTCTCAGTACGTCAATGTCCTGGACGGGTCCATGGTCCAGACCTTCAACCCGGATGCGTCCGTCCTCGGCGGGGGAGGGGCAGGGAGTGGGGGAAGGGGCGGAGGAGGAGGGGTCAAGATCCCGGTGGTGTCGTTGACGTCGATCCTGAAAGAGCTTCTCACATTCATCCTCTCTACAAGTGAGTAGATTCTCTGTAATTGGTGAATAGTGTTAAACCTGGAACTTTGATACAGCATGAACTTTTGTGCCTAGTAAACAACAGCCTCATTCTTACAAACACAATTAGTCTTTTTTCCCAAACATTTCATGTTGTATCGGTTTTGAATCGATTATTGCACAGCATTAAATAATTGGGAATCTCGGCCACCTGATAAAATTCAGGAAAGCTGATATGTCTTTGCCCCTATTTGGCATTTGTAGCTTCCTAATTTTTGTTCTTTAGACTTATGGGATGAACCCTAGATTATTATATTTTCTTTCTGAAAATTTCTGTGTAAAAATAAAACTCTAGGTCTTCCTAATTCATGCATGTCAAGGTTGGCAGGTACACATCTTTTGGTACATATGTTTTGTGCCATTTTAAAATTTGTATTTCTATCTTGTTTTTAGTATATTTAGGAAACTTTTTATGTAAATTTTATTATCTTTGGGAATAACCTTGATAAGCCATTGGCCTCTATTTTTCCCACAACATTATGATTTCAATTTAAGATGTTTCATTTTAAAGTTTGTTATTGTATATATGCATATAAATTGTACTTGGTCTTAAAACTTGATCTGGAACTTGAACATCTCGGTCTTTGGGATGTGACACATATATAGACATCTAATGTCTTTGACCTTCTCTGTTCTCAGGTGGCGTCCAGCAGCGGGTCCGGACCAACCTCTACGGCACCCTCCTCAACTACCTGCAGATCCCCCAGAAGCCGAGGGAGATCCCCACCCTCCAGGGCTCCGCCTCCACGGCCATGAACTCTGGCATCCTGGAGGAGCACGACCGTGTCATGACCGCCAACCTGGCCGTCATCCAGGAGTTTGGAGAGTCCTTCTGCGAGCTGGTCTGCAGGGATGCGTGCGACGGTCACGAACTTGGGAGGGTAAGAGGTCATAAATTTAGTTAGGTCATCATACTCTTTCAGAGTTCAATTTCTAACACTTCTCAAGTTACTGACTTTCCACTTTGTACCCAATGATAACAATAATCCTAACCCTAAGTTTGGAGAGTCCTTCTGCGAACTGATCTGCAGGGATGCGTGCGACGGTCACGAAATTGGGAGGGTAAGAGATTAAAAATTTGTTTATGATTTGAACAAAATCAGATCAACAGGGGAAAAACTATATTAAACATCACTATTTATATGGGAATTTCACATTCTCATGTATGTCATCTCTCTAAACAGAACTTTCTGAAGGTAACATCACATTGTGTTTGTATCATTTGAATCTGCAGACCCTAGCACTGTCCGTCATTGATGCCATCAACTCCATCGACCGTCGCGGTCACTGGCTGAGTATCCTCACCTCCAAGGGCTACCTGAGACACTTCATCGAGGGACTTGTGCACATGGACCAAGCCCTGCAGAGCTGTCTGCAACCGACACCGGAACCAATGAAGGCACTCTACATCTACGAATCCACTTTGGTAAGCAGTGTTCACTTTGGATTTTTGTAATGTCAGGGGGGTGTTTCACAAAGATCCTCAGTTGAACTTAACTCTAAGTTGGACTTAAAAACTATGGAGAGCCATATGTAGCCCTAAAATAAAATATATTCAATAGTGAAAATTCAAATATTTTAAACTTTTTTAAATTCCACATCAAGAACATCAAATCTCCTTGATAATAGAAATCATGAATGATTTTAATCAACATTTTATGCCTTTTAAAATAACTTTTACAAAACATTTTCATAGATACCAACGGCTTTCCATTATTGTTAAGTCCAACTTAGAGAGAAGTTCAACTTAGGATCTTTGTGAAACACCCCCCTGAAAGCAGATTTTGTTAGGTGTGGCTGCAGCTTCTGAATAATATAAGAGGTCGACAGCTGAACTTCGTGGGTCATGTTATACGGAAGAATGGTTTGGAAAATAATGCACTGACTGGAAGAATCGAGGGAAGGAGGATTTTGTGGATGAATAGCTTAAGGAGTGGGATTTCTGAAAGTAGAATTGATCTCAGGGAGAATGAATTACTTCATAGAATATGAGACAGAAAGTTGTGGCACTCTATGGTCGCCAACGTCTCAGGACATGGCACATGGAGAGAGAGAGTGGCTGCAGCCAATTAGGCTTGGAGTTGTAGTGTAGTCATCAATTTTAGTTGGCTGCCATTCCAAGAAACATAGAGTCGATTTCAATCTCACAATAGTCAAATGTTCAGGCTGGGAAGTTCTTTAGTGCCTAGATTTGCTAGAAAAGGTACAAGTATGTTGATATTTTGGTGTCTCTAACATTCTTATAAAGTACTTGGAAGAGGGACTTATTTGGTTTAGTCTAAGCTTTTGTGGACACACATATTGAAGGGAAATAGTACTTGAATTTACACAGATATAAACGTAAAAATATATAGCATTCTATTGCATAGTTATTGAGGTAATATTGCTCCAGGACTACAAGATGTGTATTGTGTACATCTGGGACCCGTTTCACAAAGTCGTTTTTCAATGACAAAAATTGGTGACAAATCTGCTGATAACCAAGCAGAAGTAATGATTTCAGTAGCTTTATAACAAAGACTGTCATTTGTCACTGATGACAAGTTTTGTAAAATGGGGCTCTGTAGTGTAGGTAAGTCATCCTAGTAACTGTTGTGTGCAAGTAAACCTTCATCACTTCAATGTATTTGTTTTACTTGTAGTCCCTCTTGATGAGAGTAGCGGAGAGTGCAAGCGGCGCCCAAGCACTACTACAGATGGGCCTGATGGAGAGACTAGGGCAGTGCAGGTTCATTGATCTTAGGCCGGAACACCACACAATGAGGTAGGGTGATGCTGGAGCTGACTCTCCAAAGTCAATAAAGGGCCACGAGAATGTTGGATGACTTCAAGTATGATACAATAGTGCATTTCATTAGCTGATAAAACTACTTTATTAGTCTTTGTGGGGTTAATGAAGGGCCTATTGATGGACTACTTGTAGCTGTATATGCTTGAGCCAAGCCCTATCTCTTTCCATGATTAGGCGGGGGGTTTGGACTTTTTCATGACATATAGTCTGAGAATTTCAGCTAACTAATGCAGATCTTGAACAACTATTTCTATTTACATTTTCTTAGAAATATAAGAGGCAACATCATTCAATAGTTAGTTTAAATTTCAGAAAATCATTTTAAGAATTAAACTTGCACTGTGAATAGTGTATAGGTATGTGTATAAAGATCTTACAGTATCTTTAGCACATAATCCAAGTCTAATCATTGTTTGAGTTTGCCAAGTTTTGTAAGAAAAAATGTGGCAAAAAGAGAGTCAAGTTCAAATATCCTTCATCTGTAATCATACATTATCTCTCCCCCTTCATTTTCACAGCCATCCTAGACTAGTTGAAGGGATGGAAGCGATTGCTGTGGATGCCTTCCTACCTGATGTCATGAGCCGCTATCATCAACTCCTTTTTCCAGTTCTAAGGCTCTGTACTGCAATTCTCACTTCACTAGGCAGTCAACACAAAGAAGCAACCAGTCAGGTAACAGCTTTAGTTATTAGGCATGCCTAGATAAGCAAAAAATTAGTACCGATACAGTTGTTGAACCATGACAGTTCTCCAGTTGTGCTGTCAATTTGCTATACTCATAGCTCTAACTGCTTAAAAATTAAGATTTATTTTCTTTGACACAGCATTCCAACATTTTGTTAATGTTCATTAGCCTTTGGTGAGACTAAAGACATTGAATCTACGTAAGTTTTCTGGATAGGATTTATAGGATTTTTTTTAACTTCTGGACCCCGTCTTACAAAGAGAAGTCCTCCAATCAATCGCAAGTTTGCTGTTTCCTATCTCTTATGTACACAGTTTCGATTGATATCAATCGCAAATAAGTTTTGATTGATATCAACTCTTTGTAAGACGGGGCCCTGGTAATTGATCAACCACACAATCTGCACATGCATTGTGTGTATATCGACATATTTCTGCATCAATGGAAATATTCTGAGTAACGGTAAATTTCATCTTCTTTTATCATCCTTCTCTCAAAGGTCCTCCACTTTATCATGGCTCATGCCGACACCTTCACGGCGATCCTGCGGGACCAGCATCAGCGCCCTGAGAAGGCATCCCTGGAAGAGCTTTCCCTCCTGACGGGGGTCGTCTGTACAGTCATGGGAGAAGGTAATTAACCGGTTGCCTACGGTAACCAAGTGACCTACGTGTAAAGTCTATGGGAATAAGATCATTCAGTTGTCAATGAGTTAAAAAGGACCAGCTCCATTTTCTTTTGACATCAATAGAGTAAAATCACCAACAGTTATGCCTCTGGGCATGTTCCTGACACTATGAACATGATTGACAAAGAAAGCGGACAAAATATACAGTTCCTCAGGTAGACAAAGGAACACCACTTCACTGCTATTATGTAAACATGTGTAGAACAGGTGTCACATGCATATTCACCTTTTTACATAATAGCAGTGAAGGGATGTTCCTTTGTCTACCTGAGAAACTGTATATTTTGTCCGCTTTCTTTGTTCGTCATATTCATAGTGTGATGTGTTTTTTTTGTGCAGCTATATTTTGTTTGAAAGCTAAGAAAACATTCATTGAAGGCTAGAGAGACACCGCAGCAGCCATACAAAATCTTGGATAATAAAAACTGGAGTGCCTTGGCATGGATTCATGAAACAGTCATACAACTAACAACCATCATAAAAGATCACCGATATCCAATTGAAATGCGTGTTAAATTTGATACATGCATTTCATTGCATTGTCAATGAACTTGTACTTATGATGGTTTCGTGAAATGCTGTCCAGGGGGGTGTTTCACAAAACTTGTCATCAGTGACAAATGACAGATTTTGTTATAAGCTACTGTAATCCTTGCTTCTGATTGGTTATCAGCAGATTTGTCACTGATTTTGGTCATTTGTCATTGAAAAAAGGCTTTGTGAAACGGGCCCCAGGTGTGCAAATGCATCATCGAACGCCAGTTCTGTATATAGAAATTATGTGATACCATTGTTCTCTTTTCTCACTATCACTATCTACAAATCCCCTCACGGTGCTTCTGTACTTCGAGAGCTTAATGATGAGTTAGCCAAATAGGGACCTTCCTATCTAAATGATGTACTCCCTGATATTCTTTGTACAAACGAACGAACTATCACTATCTATTTTGTTTTATTCCAGTGGACTATTTTGATCCCGCCTTGTTGGAGACCACCGGCCCCGCCCACATCCCCCTTCAGACCCACCTGACCCGGCTCCACCGGCAGATCCTGGCCCTCGTGCCCCGCTTCTGCACCCTGGACCAGTGGCTGAAGGAGCTGAAGACCACCGAGGCGTGGCCGAGGGGCGGGGCTGATGGGGGCAAGATGGAGGAGAGGCACGGGAAGGATGGGGGTGCGGATGGGAAAGGGACCAACGCAAGATCAGCGTACCTGGAGATTGTGAGCCATGTGTTAGGGTACTGTCGCACAGTGGTGGTTCGATCAGGTGAGTAGCTAGTGTTAACCCTTTTAACTCATTAGCAACTAGAGATTTTGAGGGAAAAAATGCCCTATTACTCACTGGAAAATGTTGCAATATTGCTCTCATTTTGACATTGTTCTGAACAATATCAAACATGCACTATTTTTCTAGCAGAATCCTATTGTAGACATTGTAAGGATTATGCGCATGTTTATAACTTTATCACAGTAGACCCTAGAACAGATACAATAGCGCATTGAAAACGGACAGAAACGGACAGGCGGTTTTGGGCGGTTCAGTGAGTAAGAGGAGTGGCGGTTTCGGGCGGTTTAGTCGCTAATGGGTTACGGCATTCATTCCACATTTTGTGGTTCAATCAGAGCCCTAAAAATTATACCTCAAGAATGAGTAGAAAGGGCAAAGACTCTGCACATAATGCATCCAGTTTGTTTCATGACTGTATTGTGTTTGATGCCAGGAATGAAAAAAAAGGAATATAAACTTTAACATTTAGAATCATAAGTTTGGACTTACAACTTAAATTGAGATTGAAATCAAACTCATCTTAAGTGCAGCATTATTTATCTGTTTAATAATAACAATAATAATAATTATTATATTGGATATTTATATAGCGCACATATCCATCCTGCAAGGTGCTCAAAGCGCTCCAATATTACCTCGGCTCTGCTAGGCTACCGATTTCGGTGCTCACAGCATTCAAGGAATTCCTTCCTACCGGTACCCATTTACTTCACCTGGGTGGAGAGTGGCAAATCTAGATTAATGTCTTGCCATGAGTATGGTGGGGCAGTGTGATGCTAACGGATTATCCTTTATTCTCCAATGACCTCCACCCAGGTAACAATGCCAATGACTGTCAGATCATCTTCACACCATCTCTCCAAGAGGCTGTTGCAAGAGACTACCAAAGACGAGAAGGTAACCATATCAATGAACTTTGACCTTCCAGATGTTGATGGAAAAAATGTATTAACTTGTAAAAGCACATGAGGAGAGCAACATGAATATTATTCAAATTTGAATCTGTTTTGTTGAATGTAAGGGTTGTTTGTGTTTTCTTCTTCATTTGTTTGTTTGTTCATTTGATTTTTGTTTTGGTGCTGCTGCTCGCCAAACATTCCTTTCCAGTGCTTTATTGTATTGTATTGTATTTATTAAACATCTTTGATATACATCAATATTCTGTTTATAAACATACAATATACCTTACATAGTTCTGAATAACAAAAATGTAGAGAGATTTATTTAAGTTGATTAAGTTGGTTAAATTGTTTATAGTCTAGGAGACAGCACCTTGTACCCTTTGGAAAAGGCGCCATATAAATCCATTATTATTATTATTATTATTAAAGCATGTGTATTGTATTGTGAGTCATATAATGGACAGTAAGTGTATGTGATAGTTCTTCTGCCCCTCTTTCTTCTACCATTAGCTAAGAGATGAGAAAGAAAAGACCACAAAGGATTTTTCACTTTTTTCTTCACAACTCTGCCTTCTCATGAAGCCCCCAACACATGATTATTTAACAAGTTCCACTCAAGGTCAATTAACAGGGCCTCATAGGTGACCACTAAATTGGTGATATGTGCCACTCTGTATAAATATCAGAAATTAATAAATAAATAAATTTGCTGTTTTATTTTCACACAGCATCAACTGTGGCTTCACTTGATGTCAGCAAGCCGCCTGGCCTTGGCGTCATTGTCAGACATCTCCGTCAGGCTGCCGCGGAATTTGTGGTCGCCATGGAAACACATCAGCAGTCGGTCCACAAGCTGCAGAATATTGCAGATCTTCCAGCCGAGGAGTTGAAAGAGGTTTGAACCATTTTTTTCTTTCTTTATAGGCATCTAGCACTAAGTTTTTACCTATTTAATGCATCATAGGCTCCTGTTCATTAACAAATATTTTTCAAAAGCTGTATGCTTTCTAACACTTTTAAAATGGGACATTTTAAAATCGGTGCCCAAAATTTGCTAAACAGTGGTATGGTTTATAAATGCCTCTCACTCGGTTTCTTTATGTATTTCTATTGGCAAGCTATTCCATGGTTTCGGGGCAGCAATAGCAAAAGCACGGTCAGCGAGAGTTACTTTAGTTTTGCCATAAAGAATCTGAAACAATAATTTATCTATGGATCTGCGCAGGCTACGACTGTACAAATCCTACAGAAAATAGCCTCTGTCAATTGAATTGTACTGACAAACAAATTAAGTTATACCAAGCCTGAATTATGTAGATGTAGATGAATCCCTTGAAGAACAGAAATATAACCAGATCGATCTTCCTACATGTACTTTAGCCTCTGCCAGTTGAATTGTACTGACAAACAAATCAAATTGTACCAAGCCTGTAGTATATAGATGAATCCCTTGAAGAACAGAAATATAACAGGGTTAATCCTCTGCCAGTTGAATTGTACTGACAAACAAAACAAGTTTTACCAAGCCTGTAGTATGTAGATGAATCCCTTGAAGAACAGATATATAACCAGATTGATCTTCCTACTTTAGCCTCTGCCAGTTAAATTGTACCGACAAACAAATCAAGTTGTACCAAGCCTGTAGTATGTAGATGAATCCCTTGAAGAACAGAAATATAACCAGATCGATTTTCCTACTTTAGCCTCTGCCAGTTGAATTGTACTGACAAACAAATCAAGTTGTACCAAGCCTGTAGTATGTAGATGAATCCCTTGAAGAACAGAAATATAACCAGATCGATTTTCCTACTTTAGCCTCTGCCAGTTGAATTGTACTGACAAACAAATCAAGTTGTACCAAGCCTGAATTATGTAGATGTAGATGAATCCCTTGAAGAACAGAAATATAACAGGGTTAATCAGAGCTGCCAACTAGTACGGATTTCCCGTAATTGGTACGGAAATTAACGACCATTACGGAATGTTGTCTCAAATTACGGATTTAATTTTTTTTTTTTTTTTTTTTTTTTTTTTAATGAATTAAATATGATTTATCGTAGCGAGTGCTGTGAATAGGAGCCATTTTTCATGATAAACTGTGTTGTGATGACCTGAAATTCAATACTTAACATCTTTGTGTGAGTAAAATCACCAAAAATTTCAGATAATCATGCGTCCGCGCAGTGTTGGCGTGTCGTTTTTTTAGATTCATAGCGCCGCATAAGAAATTACTGATTTATACCCCAAATTACTGATTTTGAGCCTTGTGATTACTGATTTTCTGTTCTGGAGGTTGGCAGCTCTGGTTAATCCTCTGCCAGTTGAATTGTACTGACAAACAAAACAAGTTTTACCAAGCCTGTAGTATGTAGATGAATCCTATGAAGAACAGATATATAACCAGATTGATCTTCCTACTTTAGCCTCTGCCAGTTGAATTGTACTGACAAACAAATCAAGTTGTACCAGGCCTGAATTATGTAGATGTAGATGAATCCCTTGAAGAACAGAAATATAACCGGATTGATCTTCCTACTTTAGCCTCTGCCAGTTGAATTGTACTGACAAACAAATCAAGTTATACCAAACCTGAATTATGTAGATGTAGATGAATCCCTTCAAGAACAGAAATATAACAGGATTATTCCTCTGCCAGTTGAATTGTACTGACAAACAATCAAGTTATACTGGGCCTGGAGTAGTTGATAAAAGAAATAAATAGGGATTCATTGTTACCCTTGAATCTCCATATAGTAGTTTTATTGAGATTCAACCTGTTTTTTGGAAGCTCTAGAATGAAGTTTAATCCTCCCTATCTCCTGCTGTGGCAAACAATATCATTATTAAAGAGTAGGTGAAGTCGGTTGTACGCAAGAGCTTATTAGCTCTGGTGAAAGTGGGTGTACTTATTTTAATTTTGTTTGTATTCTCTTAGTTCTAGTTTCTTAGGGGAGTGTTTCACAAAGACTAAGATCGACTTTAAGTTGAACTTAACTATGGCAGGCCTTTTATGCCACTAGTTCCTCTAACCATTCCTGACATTGCTTTCTCTAGGGAAGTACAAATCGTGGTCACATATTTACGGATCATAATGGTAAGAGAAAACAGTGGCATGAATGGCCTGCCATAGTTAAGTCCAATTTAGTCTTAGTCTTTGTAAAACACTCCCCAGGTGGAAATGGGTTTACTTAATTATTTTGTTTTTATTCACTTAATTCTAGTTTCTCTGTACAGGTTTTATTACGTTCTGTGTGGTTTTCCTATCGTTTCTCTGCATCATTCAGCTGTCGCATAGCGGCGTTGGTTCTGGGGCGACCAGTCTGTCCGCCCAGCACCGTCTCCAATTGGCAACGCGGAGGCTCACCCAAGACGTCCGTACCAAAGTCCAGGATCTCTCGCTTCTCTTCTGTATCCTTGGATAAACTTTTTGTTTTTGTTTTTTTGGTAAAATAACCATTTCTGGTCTTCTTTATTTCCTCATAATAAAATATACATCTTCACATTTTCAGCATTTGCCTCCATTTCTGAAGGGATTTCTATGGTTTTCTACATGAAATATTTGTTTCTATCTGTAAACAATAATTGTCAGAGGTAAAACTAAATATGAAGAAGTCTTTGTTTTGTTCTTTTCTTTGTAAATTCATTTCCAACCAATCTTTTGTAAATACTGAAAAGTGCATAATTCAAAATGATATCAAAACATCTTTTTCCTTCTTTGAATTAAATACCAAACATGGATAAACCTTAATCCTTTAAAAATGCTGGATTATTTTGTTGATTTGTGCAACCACCTCCTATAGAATTTCAACCATTGTGTGCTGAAAGGTCTTAAAACCTTGCTACAAAGAGGATATCTTGTGATGAATGAGCTCATAGACTTTTCATCTCTATTTTATATCGTGGGGGTTTCGGAATTACTACTTTCTTTTTCATGCAGTCATACTTGTATGGCAATTCAGCATTGTGTATAACTCATGAGGGAATCATCTGATTTAGCAGACTTGTGTTCTGTTAGAGGAGAAGTAAATACCTATTTTTAGTCCAGCATATCAAATCTAAATTCACACTGACCAAAACAAAAGCATTAGACAGGAGGTTGTTATGTGTAACAAGATATTTTGGAGCTTATATTGTTTGGTTATTACATAAACATAATGCTCCAGTAGAAATCCATACAATAATTATCATTAAGATCAAGTTTTTGAATATTGTTTGGTTATTACATAAACATAATGCTCCAGTAGAAATCCATACAATAATTATCATTAAGATCAGTTTTTGAATAAGGAGCAGTCGGATATTTCGGAGTCGTTTCCTATTTATTATAGATTTTGTATGGTTCCAGTGGCAGGATATTATACAGCTTTTTAAACAAGAGAAAGGACAATCACTCCATTTTCTTTAGACACCCTGTACCCTCAATACGGTGTACTTTCCTTGACTGCTTTTTTACCTCTAAGATTCCATTGAATGCGACATGTTTCTAATCTGGCGCCATCTGGAGTACTACTTCTTGCATTGTCACCCGTCGGGCGGTCCCTCTGCACCCTTCTCGCTCTCGTTCGCCCTCCGGCAGGCCCCGAGAAACTTAGGAGGTAAGAGCAATACAATCTGTTTAATACCAAAGGGCATGATGCGTAAATGAGCGTTAGTGGTTTGAAACAGTACCATGAGTATGCAGGGTTGCCACTGTTAACTATCTAGGCCCCAACTTTAAAAGTGTTGATATACATCCCAAAATTATTTGCAATTGATATCAATCTCAAATATGTACATATGAGAAAGGGGACTTTATAAGATAGGGCCCTGATCACATAAGGTGTTCCTGACATGCATTAGGGATTTCAGGAGGTAATACAAAGGATGAATTCTTTGTGACAAGGGAATTTATAAACTTTTAAAGGTACCAACATTGGTAATAGATATGTTAATGCATACTGCCAACCAACAGTAAAGTGTTAGTCCTGCCAAACTGCTCTATCTTTAATGCTGCAAGACAATTGGGCTTTATTTCCTTAAAAATAAAACTTTAAGGTTGAAATAGAGTTCTAAATTATTTCTATAGTTATAGTAGGATTGAGATGTAGTGTAAAGTGTAAGGTTTTAATCCACATATATTGGACCAGTGTAAGAAATTGATGGCAGAACAGTTGTCACATGTGCAGGTTTGATTGTTTACAGTTGTGTTCATTCCAGATTCATGGATCCAGTATTAGTAAAATGTTATATTTGTTTGTGACCCTTGAATTATTTAGATCTGTCTAGTCCATCGCTTAACGTGTCCCGAGACGACGGTCAATCCCGCTTCCCGCCGGTCAGCCCTCAAGCTCTTGGCATCACCCAGGAAGACCTCAAGCAGCTACGTCTGGACGCCACCAAGTGCCTCAACGAATCGCTTCTCAAGCGCGTCCAGGAGATCGAGAGCCGTTTCGCAGCTCAGCGCAGGACGCGGCACGCTTTCGTGGCGGCGTTGGCACGGCGTATACGTCGCCTCGTCACGTTGGATGCACCCAGGTGATCCGCCCAACCCGGAAGCGTAACGGAACTTGAAATTGATTAAAGACGACATTATCATTGTGTAGGAATACCATGATGGCCTTAGATTCAGAACTTATTTCAAAGGAGGTAGGAAACATACTTGTGGATCCATGGGACTTTCTTAGTGTTTCCCAATATAGATTGTATGATAGAAATGTGTTTATTCTACATGGAACCGCGCTAGTTGTATTGCAGGCATGGCGTTTGTACTCTAAACAGCTGACTTGGAACCAACTTTGAATGTTTGTATTGAAAAAAGATACGAACAACAAATATTGTAATTTCAAGGTGAAATTATCAAGAAACACAATTGAAGCAATGTCCCCAGTTGATATCAGTGGCCCTTCCAGTTTTTCTTGAACTTACACACATGTGGTGTGTATAGCCTGCTTCGCTGAAATTAACCACTGACGTGTAGGACGAGGACAGTTTTGATACCATTGATGCCACAGAGCCTGTCTCGCATGTAAGGCCGTGGGCTGGTCTGGACGTCGTAAGTCACCGGAGGCTTTGAGAAGGGCCTTACCGGAAATGAAACATCCAAATCCACAGCATAGGAAAAGTGGGTGCTGTGTGATGATGTCATAAGTCACCTTGTACTTACGTAACATATGTCTTGGACCTTTTGTATGTGAAGTACATTATGTGTTGTATCTTGGGAATGTACGGTAGGGAGAATGGAATTTAACAGTATTTTGAAGCTGTTGTGTTGTAAAGAAATTATATGTTCTTTAGTATGTATTGTGGTACATTTACGTGTATGAGTGTCCATATCTGCTCTAAGCCAAACTGATTAGGCCTACTGTTAGATAACAAAGAAACTTAATGTGCTGCGAACTCACTTTGAAAGAGAATTTGTGTACTACCGTATTCTCACTTTGAAAGAGAATTTGTGTACTACCGTATTTTCCGGCGTAAAGGCCGCAGTATTTTCGGGTGAGAAAAAATCAAAAAGTCGGGGTGCGGCGTATACGCAACAACAACAAAATTCAGCGGTCAAAACATCACGTCCATTTGCACGTATGGGACTATAGGAACGGTAGCATGACTAGACAACGGTACAGGACAATTCTAGAATAACTCCACACAACTTACCGACAATTTTATGTTGCATAGTTGACATGAAGACGAAAAAACTTATTTTTCTAAAAAAATCTGCCGATAGATCTAGATCTAAGTCCGTACCATTGCATCGCCAAAAAGTAAACAAAGGGACAGGCCGTTACTTACGGAGCTAGCTGCCGCGCAACGCAACTGCGCAGGTCGAAAAATGCTATTTCGGATTACACCGCACATCGAGGAAGGGGTATTGTAGGATACCAAATCTGCGTACGATACAGTACTAGCTTAAAAGTCGATGAAGGTCTGCTAAATTATGATCATTTTTTAGGTTAACTTTTTGTTGATTTATAAGAATATTGATGAATTGGTATAGTTTGTAAAAAAAAAGAGTGTTCTACAAGAAAATTACGATCTTTTTGTTTGGTCCGTTTTTTTTTTCTCTTTTTTTTTTTTTTTTTTTCCTCTACGAAATGTCAAAGTTGGGGGTGCGGCCTATACGGCGTTGCGGCCTTTACGCAGGCAAATACGGTATGTGAAATCTTGATGCACAATTTTTGCACATGTGATGTGTCCATTAAATATTAAGATGTAATCAGTCACTTGACTTCGAATCTACCTTATTGTGCATGAGCAATTATTTTGATTGTATTTCTACCTGTGCTGAAAGAGAATTTGTGTACTATGTGAAATCTTGATGCACAATTTTTGCACATGTGATGTGTCCATTAAATATTAAGATGTAATCTGTCACTTGACTTCGAATCTACCTTATTGTGCATGAGCAATTATTTTGATTGAATTTCTACCTGTGCTGATAGAGTGTATGAAGGCAGTGAATCCCATACATGTATGCCAGTAACTCGGCGCATTGTTTACACTGTCCATTTTGTAACATTTTAGTATGACGCAGGGTTCCCACTTTCATGGCAAAATATGTTCTTTTGGAAAGTCATGGAAATTGATCGTGGGTGGGGGCCATGTGTGGCAATGGCAGCCTTCCTGTTTGAACTGACAATTTGGATACCATAACCCATACCAAAATGATACCAATCAAATCTGCTGATAACCAATCAGAAGCAAGGATTTCATTAGCTTTTTAAAAAAAAACTCATCCGTCACTGATAACAAGATTTGTGAAATGGTGCCCCGTTTGTGGAAATGGCAATAATTGGTCATGGGATCATATCATGGAAAGTCAGGGAATGCGGTTCGCAAATTTTAATGAAAACCCTGATGTAGATGTCACTCCTACATTGCGAGTCAAAGGCCATACCAGTCATTGCCACTGTTTATGTCAAGGAAATGATGCTTCAAGTGCAGCATGTGTTATGATTGAAAGGGGATTCCAACTTTGTGAATGTCCCATTTATTTTATTTTCAATGAGATCGGTATACAAGATCATGAAAATTCCCAATATAGCTGTACTGTACATGTATAACCCTTTTTAGAATTTAAAAAGCTGTAAAATTTGTTATGTGTGATTGTCGAACTGCAGTCGCACTCTGTTATGTTGTTTATTTGTATAATACATGTATATGTGATTTATGGAATGCCTTACTATGCGTGTAATACTTGTTATGCCATTGAAAATTGTATTGTGCCCCTGAAAAGTAATGATATGATTTTAGAATAAAGATTTGTAAAAATGAAAATGAATAAAATGTGAATATATCACTGGAAGATGTTAGAAATGCACACTTGTATTTTGAGAAGTATTTTTGTTGTAGTTCTCTCTTAGGGTATCTCAATCTGTACCATGTTACTCCCTCTCTCTCCTTTTCTCCCTCTTCCCCTTCTCTTTCTCTCTTACCTTCCTTCTCCCTCTCCCTCCTTTCCTCCCTCATCTCCAACCCCCCCCCCCCTTATAGAAATAAAGAGGCATACACCCTGGCTCATTAGCTTTGGTACAAATTTCACAATTTATTACCCCGTATAATTTGACAATTATCACCAACAAAATTCTTTACAATTTCATCATGACCACACACATTTGGTTTTTGTTCAAATTTTATACATTGACAACAATGTAAGTCTTATGCATACAAATCAACAACAAATAAAATAACTTCATGAACTAGACCATAAACTGAAGTACTTCATAACAGAAACATACAAAACAAAGAATATATATATATATTTAATATACTATTTCAAAAAAGTCATGATTGAGTTGCACATAGGAGAAAATTCATTTATAAAAAAAGGGGAAAAGTAGTTGCAAAGTTTTAGAAGGGAATGAGGATACAAAACACTGTAGATGCACTTTTTAAGCCTTTTCTTCAGTTATTAATTATTAATAAATAAATTATAATAATTAAATTATCATGTGATCCAGGTTTTTATTCAAAATACAGACTGAATTCAACTGAATGAATTTGTGTTTTAAACGTCAAATTCTAATTGGCAGTTAAACTGCGATTGTCAACATATAAGTACAATATTTGGTTCACATATCAAGATTTTATGTACAGGAGTCTAAGGGCGTGTTTATGCTTAACTTTTTCTGGCCAGAATCGGGCATCTGTTACGCGTTTAGTTTAAAACACGGTTGCGTCCATGCTCACTTTTGTAGAATCACCGAAAAACGGCGATCATGATCGCCGATCGTAAACTCACAAAAAGATGCATTTACAATTTGTAAACGCGTTTAAATGGGGTCAACGCACTGACCTCTAGTGGGTCTACGTAGCATGCACAGTGAAGGTTTGCGAATCCAGCGGGAAGACCAATTAAGGCCACCCAAGGAGAATTGCCTGGAGGAGCCAGAGAAGTGAGCATAAACAGTACACCATGGAACTGCGATTACGATGAGCGTTTACGATGAGCGTTACAAATCGCTCATTCTGACTTCAAAATTTAAGCTTAAACGCACCCTAAATAGACCTTATTCAATTTATTTGATCTACCGGGTATTCAATTTGAGTACCGGTAGTACTTTGTACTGATATCAGCACATGTACATGTATGACAAGCCCGAATACATGCTACAGACATATTTTATGATACGGTTCAGAATTAGAGATGGAAGTGTGTAATATACATTACACAGGAAGCATTGTTAATGTTTGATACTAAAGAACACTAATATCAAAATGAACAAATAACAATATCATGATTAAGAACTATACCGTGACAATCCTATTTCATTTTGTTGTTCTACTCAATACTAACATTTAATTCAGAGCCCAAAAATATATTCTAGATGTATGGGAAGAAAGGGTGAAAAATTCTGCACACACTGTTGTTGTTTCGAGACTATATTGTCTTTGATGCCAGAAATCTGAAAAAGGAAACGAGCATTACATTTTTAAATTGGCAACACAAGAGATTAAAAAAAAATGTTTTATCAAAATTTGCCTTGTTCATCACATTTTCAGAAACATTGCATTTTATTACAACAATGTAGCAATTATAAATTAAATATTGTTGCCAATTTAAAGAACAATATGTGATCAATTTAGGTCTAAAAAATAATCTTTTCCTAGAAGGGATAGAAACATAGGTACATGTACAATTTCTCTGTACATGTTTGTTTATTTAGTGCCACCTTTAAGGTTACAATTACTGAACATGATCTTTTAACATGGTTTTTACGTGTATTTTGCTTGGTACATTATACATGTACGATGAATAGAAATGCATGATCTGTACAAAGTGCGTGGAAAATACATTTACTTGTACATAAAATGTGTAAACATAGACATAAAAATGAGGTATTACAAATATCCATGCTATATGAAATTGACATAATTTAAACATTCTTTTTTCATGGAGCCAGCCATTCAAAAGTGTTAAAATATTGACAAACACCACATACAAAAAACAATGTACAACAATCTGTAATACAAAAAGAGAAAACATATATATACACACACTTGTATACAATTATACATCATATCTTTATAAACTAGAACATGTTCTCAAAATGGAATCTCGGGTATGTTTGATTTTTACACCATATAGAGTTATGAATACATCATATACAAATAATACCGGTATTCTGCATTTCAAGTAAATGCTATTCAACTAAACAAAACAATTCCAAAGACAAGAAATACAACTGTATGATCCTTTGCACCACTGATTTCTTTTTAAAATTAAGTATTCCTTTTGCCATTCAGGAGGAAAAGAGTTTGTAGAGTGTGATAGAAAACAATTCCCACAGAATAAGCGAACAAAAATATGAACTACCGGTAGTCACATATATGTGCACAGCATGTACACATTAAAGAATTATTCTCCATGAAATTAAGAAGAGATGGCATTACATGTTTTAAAAGTTTCTTGCATGCATGTAGTTACATGTACAGTCAAAATGATCACCTAATTTGCATGATCTCGCTTTTCAAATAGTATTTTGTATCATGATCAATATCAATAATTTTATGTCAGAGGTGAAAAATTTGGTCTGTCAAGCTTGTAATCACCTAATTTGCATGATTGCACTTTTTTAAATATTGATATGTTTCATGATCAATATCAATAAATGAATGTAATACGATTTGGTCTGTCAAACGTGTTATCTTGATTTAGAAAATTCCTCTGGAAAAATGTCTCCTCCAAAAAAATATGTACATGTAATCATACGCTGCTATGGTGAAGCCATAGATAAGTGCCATTCTACGTAACAACCTCTCATTTTATTGAAGGGGACTGTCCCCAATTTGGAAGAATTTTGTTTACTTCCTGTCAGTTTGGTACTTATGGCTTCGCCAAGTACAAAATGTCTGGCTTTGAAAAACCCTAATGAGCCCGCATCTACATGTACATTGAGATATACCCTGGGATACCTACATAATGAGATGAACAGGACAACAATTGTCTGAGGTACCGCGTACTCTGTACTAGTTTTTTTTTTTTTACCTACAATTATTTTCAGGTCTTAGAGAAAAGCCAGTTCTTTATTACATGGAGATACTACTATCTGTGCATGCATGGGCAGACAAAGGTCATTCAAGATGACCGCTGGATGCATTTTCATGAAGGTTATATACAGCTAATCATCATTCATTTATGCACTGGTGGTACATTTTGATATTCTAAATTCATAAAGTGGGACCTCTCCATGTTTGCTATATCCGTTGATATTTGGGGTCATTCTTACCATACCGGTATATGTTATCTGCACGTAGGGACAAATCTATCGTAAATTTGGTCTGCTTTGCAAGATTAACGTCAATCTTATAATTTTACCCTGTAAGCTTTATCTAGGATAGATTGAAGCAGAATTCAAAATCTAATTTTCTTAAATTGATTGTCAAATGTCAAATGCCACATGTAGAGCACATTACATAATTCTGATCTCATGATGTGCATTTGGAATACATATTCATGCATATATCTGTAATATTATCATAATATTTGAAATGGTGTTGGATGAATTCTACAGCGTACAAAAGAGAACGTCTCTTTCATTGAACAGATTTGATCGATTTTAGCTCCAATTTTCATGGTGTTCCTATTACTAATACCATATAAAATGTACAAAGTCAAAGATTTTTTCCAAAATTCCGGTTCATTCTGAGGCACTTGGCCATACAAAGGAAATAAAATTGATTCACATTGAAATGGGCGATGATTGTAAATTTATCAGGCAAGTTCTGTTTGCAATCGAGCCATCACCGAATTTTGTTGTCAGGCCAGACATCGTGCCGTGTCCTGCGCGTCGAAATGTCCGTGTCGCCTTCCACCTGCCTGTGCGTATTCGCGAGTGCTACCGTCTTTTCGATATCAATCCTGGCATAGATATCGTTCTTACCACCGGGTAGGGTTGGGACGATTTCCGTGGGAGGCGAAACCGGTGTTTTGGGCGGCGTGGTGCTGGTGCTAGAGCTCATGGAGCGGCGAAGCGTTTTGTTGATATTGGTGAAGATCGGTTGGTCATTCTCGTCAAAGTCCAACTGGATGTAGTTCACCTTGCCCTTCGGTGGCGGCTGAAGGATCATCCAGTTCCCGGCGCCATTGGTGGCGCCGTTGCTTGAAAGACTGTGGCGCAAAGGCTGCACCTCTGGTAACGTGTCCAGATTGGCGTAGTTGTGGTCCACGGGCGAACAGCTCCCTCTGCTGACCTCAAAGGTGAACTCGGATCCCGTGCTGCCTTTGCTGGACGTGCTTCGCGGGGTGCGAAGCTCGGGGTAGGAGTGAAATCCGTTGGGTTGCCAGTTGGGCGGTAGCTCGCCCGCCGTGTCTAAATTTGCATAGTACGAAAGCGGCGAGACGCGCTGACTGGCTGGCTGACTGGCATTACTGGAGGAGTTGGAACACACGGTGCAGGGCGAGATATTACCATTACGACTCGTCTCCAGCTTCTGGAGAACATCCTGGATCTGTTGTTCAGTTAGATTTGCATAATTGACAAGAATGTTTAACTGGGAGTCTGCGTCCACGTTGCGATCTTTCATACGGATGTTGCCGTTTGCGACGTCTTGTAATAAAGCTGTTGTTCTTTCAATGTCGCTGACCTCTCGCTTTCCATTTTTCTTGACCTTTAACCTTACATCGCTTTTGTCTCTTTCCTCCTCGTCCACTGTCACATGGCTGACATCAGCCTTAACCTCGACATCATCACCACTTAATATGTTCTTTGATGATCCATCATCTTTCAAATTCAAATGGCTCACCAAGGAGGAGTCTTTTCCCTCCTCTTCTTTGGAGTTTGTTCTCTTTTCCGGCTTACTCTCCGTCTTGTCTTCTCCTACCCCAGAATCACATCCTAAGCCATTGCTTTGATTCTCACCACTGTTTTCCCGCTCAGCTACGATTCCACTTTCATCATTGTCCCTCGCTCCACTTCCTCTATCACTGACTTCCTCCTCATTCTTCTCAATCCTTGATTCTTCTTTCTCCTCATCACCCTCACCCTGTTCCTTCCTTTCCCCTGAGTTTGTCCTCTCCTCATCATCAGTGTTCTGGTGAGCATCGCCCCCATTGGTCTTATCTTCGTCTGACGGTAGCTTAAGCCTCGCGTAATTAAGTGCAGGATCTCCAAAGCTGTCTGAACTGACATTGTGGCTACTCGCTTCTTCAGGGATGACACCATTTGCTAGAGAATCTTCGGGAGTCTGCCAAAAACGGAAAATAGAAAATGCAATGATCAATCAAAAGTAAGACAAATGTTCATCATCAGCCAATAAAGTATTTACAGGTTAAACACTTCCTTATTTAACAGAACCTCATATTAACTTATTTTTAAATGCTGTAGTTATAAAAATTTAAACATCATTTGGGCAAGGGTAAATTTGTAAATCTTCTTCAAATTCTGGACTTGTTCATAAATTGCAGAGATCGGCATTAAATATTGTTTGTACAAAGATGTTTTTAGGGCAGTCATGCCACAGAAAGTTTATAACACTAATGAAATTGTTAAAATCAAACTGAGTAGGCCTACCAAACAATGTTCTTTCATGTAACCCTATACATTAACTTAAACCCCTTGCAAAATCCATTTGCAACCCCAACCCTTACCCTATGTAGTTCATAGACATAATAAAACATTGAACAAATGTTGATAGTGCAAATGAATAATGGATCACATGAATAGTGGAAAAGGGAAATATTAATCTATATATTACAAAAAATGTCTTGATATTATTGTAGGGAAATACATTTTTCTAAAAACTTGGGTAAAGTTGTTGCACATTTGTTGAGGGTTAAAAGGACCAGAAACATCTGACTTACCCCTTCAAGAGGAGACTCAGGGATATCTCCAAAAGCACTTGAATTCATATACTGCATGGTAGGGGAGATGGGTGACATCCTAAGGCAGGTACTAACGCTTCCATTCCCGTTGAAGTAAAGCGGGCCCGGACTGGTCGGGGATGGGAACGAGACGTTGGAGGTGACGCTAGGATGCGGCGAAAGGCTACCGTTGGCGACACCGTGCGCGGCACCGTTCACCCCGGACGCGTTGGAGCTTGCCCGGCTCATGGTTTGACTCGGGGGTAAGGCTGTGTCGTTGCTAAGGCTCCGTTGCCGTGACGCCCTCGAGGCAGGGAGGTTGGGTGTGGTCGGAGAGGGCGTGGTCGGAGAGGTAGCGTTCTCCTCGGTATGCTGTGCGTTCTCCTGCACCAATCGGAAGATCTGGATGGCATATTTACTCTTGAAGGCGTAGATACCTTAATAAGCAAAACATTCACAAAACCAATGGATCATTAAGAGTAATTCTTGACTAGCGAATGATGGTATAATTATCAGTTATTCAGTAAGAACATGGCTGAAGATATGAAAAAATATATATATCAGCAGATTCGAAAGGCAGATTTACTCTCGAAGGCGTAGATACCTTAATAAGCAAAACATGCACAAAACAAATGGATCATTAAGAGTAATTCTTGACTAACGAATGATGGTATAATTATCAGTGATTCAGTAAGAGCATGACTATAGATATGAAATGACAAATTGTTTATACAAAACAAATACTTGTCCATCACTTTCCTTTGACTACTGCACAATCGCTGGACAATAGCACTCATCATCGTATTTAACTGCTCAAGTAATTTTAATGAGAAATATTTTATATTTGAAAATAATATAGTAAATTAAAATGCCTCTGTAGAAATTTAAGATTTTGCATCCCACTCCTGCCACCACTTTATTAAGGAGTATTTGTAGTCTTTGGATTAAAGCCCCACTGTACTACTTGTAGCTACTTCCGCCCTCTATATAGCAAACTATGCCTAAGTGGTACCCTTTGATCCCCCATGATGCCCTTTTTCTTATATTATATGAGAGCTGATTTGAAGAGATAACCACCTGCCAGTGACCTGGCAGGGAGGTCTAATCCCTCCATGCCAAACTAGTGCAGAAGGGCTTTAAGACATAACAAAACAAACGATATCAACCAGCTAGAGCCTACATATCTCCAGTGTCCATAATGTCCACATCCCTTTAAAATTAATTTGTGCTATAGCCTCAAAATAGAATTGAAACATCTAGTACATGTTGGTAAGTTTCTACTTTCCTTGTTTGTCAAAATTATGAAGAAAAAAAAAATTAAAATTGAACTGAGTTCGAAGTTGCTAACCTGGTCCTGTGGCGCATCTCCGTCCACTTTCAAAGGAGAAGAGGTTGGCGTCATGGCCGTAGCGACGGAGACACCTCAACGGCCACTTGACCGTCTCCGCGTTGACCACATGGAGGATGAGATCGGTCTGCGTGACCTCGAGGTAACCCTTATTTACAACGTGCCCGGACTCGTTCACGTTGCGCACTTTGAAGCAGTTGGGCTCCAACCCGGCCGACGTCCCATTCTTGGGGCGCAAGCAGTGGACGTCGTTACCCATGGCAACTGGTGGGTGTGGTCTGCAGCTTACTGAACATGTGATTGGTTAATGCGGCTGTCAATCATACAAGAATGTCTGTGAATGGAGATAAAAAAGAGGCATGGCAGGTAAGACTCAACATCGTAATTGTACTGGTAACAAGCCAATGACAAATTATGCAAGCATCGATTCTAAATTAATTAGAGATCATCAAAAATGGTCAAGTCTGGGCATTGCCCATAATTTGCTTGTAAAACTTGTGCACTGCCTTCATTTTCATAATTGTTGGTCATGACGGATATCGTGCTACATGTACGCAAATGTCAAATTTCAGGCAAGTTTTACTTGGCTCAGGCACCAAAAGTTTTTTGTCCAATAACTCAATGTTCTAGGGCTTCCTTATGAAAGACAGGAGCTGCAAGCACCATCTTACATAATACAGACCTTAAGTCTGTACATGGAGAGAACTTATACACTACGTCATCCAGGTACACTGTACATTGGGATCATTAAGGAAAGCAACTGTGTCGCAAGAACGCACGCTTGTTCTTGTACACGTACATGTGAGGTTGTGAAAAGTTGCTTGTTGTAAATTATGGGATAGAATGTCAAAGCATCTACATGTTCATGTACCGTACATAATTTTAATTTTACTGCTCCATGCTTTCTTGATCTTTCCTCCTAATTTTCTCTCTCCGTCATTCTTTCCCTAAATTTCTCACACCCTCGCTTGCTCTTACATCACCTAGCAACATTAGTTTATATGTATTCCCTAGCCCTCTCATTATGACTAATGCTCTCCTTCTCTCCCTCCCTCCCTCCCTCTCTCCCTCTCTCTTCCTCTCCCTATCGTGTTACATCTTTCTGCCACATCTGTCTGTCTCTCATCTTCCTGCCTCTCCCTCTGTCTCTCTTGTCTCTACCCCCTTCCACTCTACCCCCCCCCCCCCTTTCCCCCTTTCTCCCATCTCCCTCTCCCTCTCCTCATCTATATTAAGAACCCTCTTTCCCCTTCTCTCCCTGTCTCTTCTCATTTCGCGCCATGGCAGCGACATGAAAACAAGGTCCCTGGGAACAACAACAAGCAAGCAAGCGATCCTGCCTGCCTTGCTGCAGCTAGCTCGCATGCAGTCTAGGGGTCATGTTGGCCAGGGGCTTTATGTTAATTTCTCTACGTACATGTAGATGTACGTACGCAACCTGGCTGGAAAACAGATAACTCCTGCCAAGCACTGCACATGCCCCATATATATATCCCACACCAGGTAAATCCATCAACGATTCCCCAGCTTTTTCAGGGAGGGTAAAATAAAACCTCTAATCTCGTACAGTGTCAGTCAAACCTTTCGTATAATTTACCACCTCTCTATAAAGACCACCTGTCTGTAATGGTCACCTATATGTAAACTGTATGTTTATGAAGTCTCCCTCTTGGAGGAAACATGTTGTAGAACCTGTCTACAAAGGCCACCTGTCTACAACGACCATTTATCTGGCTTCCCTTATGTGGCCAAAAAAGAAACTTTTGAGATGTAAATTGGAAGAATTGTGCATCCAATGAACACATCATCTCTAAATTGCACTCTGAATAAGTTACAAGATTTCATACAAAAAAATAGACATAGAGATTCTGAAAAAACAATCTATCAGCACAACCACAAGCGGACTATGCCACTATTATGCATTTCCGTGACGTACTGTAGATAAAAATACTAGAGTATGTGGGTGTGTGTGTGTGTGCGTGTGTGCGTGGGTGTGTGTGTATCCGTTCAATTTTTTAAATTATTTTTGGAGCACTCTCTCTAATCTCATCACTTTCTAGCATTAAACTGAAGTCTAGACCTTCATATCTTACTTAGATAAGAACTCCATTTTTTTACTTCTAAATTTAGTCTTCTTTTTCTTTCCTTCACCGTCTACTTTGGCTATAGTATATTAAAATCTGCTCATTTGGCTTACGGCTTTCGAAATAATACAGTCAAACCTGCACAAGTGACCTCCTTTATAGAAAGACCACCTGTCTACAATGACTTCACATTTTTTGTTTCCCTTGAAAATGGTTTCTCATTGAAATATATATACTAAAGAAACCTGCCTATAGAGACGACTTTTCTTGTCTCCCTTGGGTGGTCTTTATATACAGGTCTCATTGTAATAATAAAAACAAACATACTTTTATATAATCTTAAGTAGCAAATTTTAAAAGGGATTGTTATTATCTACTTTATTTTCAAGTGTACATGAATGTTGATATGTTTATCAGGAATTTATATAGAAAATAAACAAATATTGAACAATTTAACTGATTCCATGTAGAAAGTAAATGTCAGCTGAACCCCAAGAGATTAAACTCATAAAAACACAAAACATATGAAGAGTGCAAACACCACCACATACAATTGTGTCTCCCAAAATAATAAGTACTATTCTCAAAGAAATGAAACATCAGAAACAGATAGTGTGAACACTAACCAAGTACATTTGTAAGTGTATTCCTCAGATAATTGAAACGTCAACATACAACTGTGTGTACATCATCACACAAAGCTACATCGCCCTTGCCTTAAAACTAAGCATGATTCTCAGTAAACATGAAACATCGTTTATATCGACAGTGCCAACATTAAAACCCTCCTCTGTTTCCCTAACTCAGCATCATTCTTACAAAAATGGAACGTAAATATCTGGAGAGTACACACAACACCATGATCCAAATCCCTTCCCTAACAAGGCATCATTACCATACAAATGAAACATCAAGATCAATGGACAGTGTGAATACAACCGCTTACAGACCCAAATACAAGTAGCCCAAGAAAGCTGGCTTAATGAGATTGGAGTGCTGCGACAAAGCCAGCTCATCACAGTCAAATCATCCCCAAACGGCATTGCAAATTGCTACGATACTTTTTAATCCGATTACGGTATTACGCATGTTGCTGTCCGATTCCAGGATGGAGCAATGAGTCTCCAATACATGATTGTACAAGTAGGTCTCGGGACAAATCCCCTGCTTCTTGTACATGTATCAACAGGGTTTTTTGTTTTGCCCGTACATGTACACTTTAGTATACATGTACTTATAAATTCAAATTTAATTTTAAGTTGAATTTATTGATTTATCTGTGATAAAACTGGTTGAAAAATAACAGAGATCATGTCCCAGCAAAATTACACATAACAAAGAAATGTACAATGACAAATATACATTGTGATTACAAAAAAGAAGAAAATACAAAAGGTTTCAAGGAAGTTTAAAAAACCAATGTGTACCATAAAATCGTTTGTGAATAAACATAACTTATGATTAATTCAGATCACAAGTGACCTTTCATATTCATGTAAAATGTTGTCAAAGTCCTTCCTTGATTCATCTCAGTTCTGAGAGTCTACATTTAGGACCAAGATGATTTTTTTTTACTGGCACATCTTAAGTAGATGTGTAGTGAGTGATAATTTGACAAATTTTTGATGAAAAATAAATAAAGAGTAACTACTTAATATCAAAAATCCTAAATGACCCTTGCAAGATTTGACTTCCATTTATTTTCTACAAAGTCCAAATCCAAATGGATTCTGGACCAAACAATTTTTTAATGCACCATTTCATTTTCTATGAAATTGACCAAATGCAAATATAGGAATACTCTACACGTCTATTGTTTTGGTCCAATGCATTTCTCATTACTAGAAATCAAATTCATCTTCAAACATCACAAGACACTCTTGTTGAATGCGCAATAACGAAAATTAAAACAGATAATATAAAATGAAATTACCTCATATTTATCTCCAATGCTCTATTGTATGATACAACTGCTTTTCCCAAGAAAAACAAAATCTTCCAATGAGAGAAATAAAAATCCACCGCTTATTCATCTGGAAAATGTAGCATCACTTTACACCATTGTAATAGAGAGTGAGAAAGCAAGAGATACAAAATGTTTCAATTGATCAAAACTCCAGATAGATGCAGATCAGTATTTGAAAGAAAATATCACACACAAAACCACAGCATGTATCGTTGCAACAAGCTGTGTACACAGAGGATCCCGAAAACAAAGCTATTGAATTTGCGAGCTCCTCAGAGAGATCTCCTTGCCTCATCGTCACAAAGCAACAACTGGCCGTCCCCGGCTCGCTCAACCTCAATGAAAACAATCTCCCTAAGCGAGCGAGCATTGCAGCTACAGATTGGAGAGAGAGAGTGCTGGAGTGGTTAAAAATAGAAAAGAGTGAGAGAGGGAGAAAGAGAGAGAGAGAGAGGGAGATTGTGTGCGGGCAGAACCTTTATATGAAAAGGAGAAATGTGTTACAAGTAGAGAGAGAGGGAGAGAGAGAGAGAGAGAGAAAGGGAGATAACGGGAGAGAAAGGGAGAGAGCAGGAGAGAACGGGAGAGAGAGAATGGGTGAGCAGAACCTGCAAACTAGGAAGAGAAATGGGTCACATGTAGAAAGAGAGTGAGAGAGAGAAAGAAGAGCGGATGATTAAAAAAGAGGAGAATGGAGCAGTAGAGTTTAGAAGAGTGGGAGAGATAAACTGAGGATGAACATTTAGATACAGAGGGTGAACATTTGCACAGTTGCTTTGCTGAAGACTGGGTATTGGGAGTGCACATGAGAGGGAGGGTTAGGGTGAGAGGGAGAGAGAGAAAGAGAGATAGAGAAAGAGAGAGAGAGAGAGAGAAAGAGAGAGAGAGAAAGAGAGAGTGAGAGGGAGAAAGAGAGTGAGAGGGAGTAAGAGAGTGAGAGGGAAAAGAGAGAGAGGGAGAAAGAGAGAGAGAGAGAGAGAGAGAGGAAAAGGAAAATAATAGCATCTAAAAAAACACCAATTTGAAGAAGTATGCAGAGTATAGAGCGTGGAGTGGGAGTCAGACACAGAGATAGAGACAGAGACAATGTGCAGCCTACTAATTGGTAAAATTGCAAAATTCAAACAGACTGAGTATCAGAGGCAGAAAAAGGGAGAGAAAAAAGGAGATAGAGAGACACAGCTGACACACACAATGCATGTAATCGTACATATGAAGAAACAAAAAATGATTGGGTGAGACTTAATACATGTACATGCAGATGGACAGATTAAATGGGCTTTATAGAAAAACAGCGGTTAACAACCAAGTCATTGGTCACCCATATTCAGATTTGAATGTGTGTAGGTATGCACAAAATTGTTTCGTCCTGATTTATGTTGCATGACAAGTTGACATACATGTATCAAAGCTTGCTGTACGTCTAAAAGTATTCAACAAAGGCCTTGATTTCACAAGTCCACCTTTCATTCTCAAGTTACAAAAAAACATGAAACATCAAATTGACAAGGGGTTATGAATAATTTCGTTGTTAACTGTGTAGATGGAGAGAGAGAGATGGAGACAGGAGGAAATTGAAAGCATTTGTTGCTGCAAATAGTAGGACTACATGCATTGTCTTCTTGGAGCAGGAAGGGTGTTAAATCATACTTTAACACAGTGTTAATACCCTACTGGCTCTGAGCAGAAGGTGTGGTAAAGCAAATAAATATTGCTTAATTCTAAGTTTTACTAGAAAAGTAGAACACTTTTAATAGTTCGTTGCGTTCCTTTGTTCAAATAGAAAACACACCAACTGTCTTTCTATGCGCAGTGTGAACATATTTGTTTCAACCTACAAACGTTGCAAAAGGATCGCAGATCGGGGGAATAGGGAGAATAAGAAAGATGAGGGATTAGAGAGAGAGAGAAAGAGAAGGAGTCGTAAAATACGATAGTAAACCTCTGGCATATACCGTTGAGAACAATTACTGGCATTTCTGTGAGCCACGTCACAGTTTACGTCTCCGAGTGACGTGGGCATGGTTTATTCTTAGCAAGGCTATGAACTAGACAATGCATCTATCCATCTCTCTCTCTTCAATGTCTTTCTCTCTCTATTCTCCTTGTCTTGTCTTGTCTTGTCTTGTCTTCTCTTCTCTTCCCTTTCCCTCTTTTCTCTATCTCATATATTATCTCCCTCTCTCTTTTCTCTCATCTTTCCCTCTTCTATCTCTTATGTTATATATATCTCTCTTTTTCTTTCCCTCGTCGTTCTATATTGTATATTATCTCCCTCTCTCTCTTTTTTCTCTTCTCTCCCTCTTCTCTCTATCTCTTATATTATATATGTATATATATATCTCTTTCTCTTTCCCTCTTGTCTCTATCTCATATTTTATCTCCCTCTCTCTATTTTCTCTCCTCTTTCCCTCTTCTCTCTAACTCTTATATTATATACATTTATATATCTCTCTCTTTCTCTCTCTGTTTCAATTTGCCTATATTGTATAAATCTCGCTAGGAAAAAACAGCTTTGTATTTCATCATCTGTATTTTTTTTTTCTTTGTCTGTCTTTATTTGGCTCAGCATCATTTTCCCCAAGTTCTTGTACATCTTTTTTCTTATCTCCCCTTTGGCAATGCATTTTTGCAAAACACGACTGTTTCTCCTTGAAAGTCAACAGTGTAATAAACTGCACACTGCAAGCCATTTTACCAATTTCAATAACAATAATTGCCAATTAGAAAATGAATAGCTGTAACTTGTTTGTTAATTTTGCCCTTCAAGAAAATGAAAACTCCCTAATGATAAAAACCATTAAAAAGATACAAATAACAAAACAAGATGACCTACGTGAATGAGGCATTTCTTGAAACAATTTATTGTTACTCAAACAAATAGCAATTACTAAAGAAAAAATGCCTGCCCACTATATGATGAATAATGCTTTTGAATTCATACAGTTTAAAATTATTTTTAGTTAATTTGTTTCTTCTCTATAGTCTCATGAGAGACAGACGGGTGCTACAGTAACTTTGTTTTTTAATGAGGTACCAGTATTAGTTAAAGATAAAGTTGAGTTCTGGTCATGCGATTGCATTGTGATAGAAACGGTGTGGAATTGATCAGAAAAAGTTGATCATCTAGCATGTAAGTATCGGTGTGTATTGCAAGGTTCTGGAATCGTCAAAATGATAAGAAATTTGGCCAAGTCTTGGTAAAGTTACAAGCGATGTACACAGAAAGATGTATATGGAATACACAAACACAGGGCGTAAAAATCTGTCCCGATTTTTATGATGTTACATGCCATATTTAGAATATGAAGGCATTTGAAGAACCATACCTTTCAGGGAACATATTTAATCCGATGATCTTCCACATTTGCATAATAACAATGATGACGCTCTCAAATTATTGTTCACTCTTCCCAGAACTCAACCTTCTCTTTAATGGTCTCTGCTTGAATCACTCTAATTGAATGTGGGGGAGAGGGTGGGGGAGAGGGTGGGGGAGAGGGTGTGGGTGAGGGTGTGGGTGAGGGTGTGGGTGAGGGTGTGGGCTGATATGGCATTATAGTCTCCTACCTTTGACATTTCAGACTCCTTGCACTATGAATTATTGATAATCTTTTAACAGTAAACTATGGAAAATTTTAGCTTATAAAACTGCTAAAGTCCTTCTAGTGTAAGAATGGTCTTCTATCAAATCTAAAATACAGCTGGTGTTTTCTCACAAAGCTTATGCTGGAAATAAGGCTGAGCATGAACTTTGTTTTCATGACCTATTTTTTTTTTACTTTCCATTTGTTTCTTTCAACTTTCCTATATAAAACCTTTGCTAGCATCACAGTTGTGGTAAGCTGAAGTAAATACAGATGAACAAAAATTGACGACTTAAATTTCAGTGTACATTAAGTCGTGAAACTGCACTAATACCTATATCAATATGCTTTTAACAAGCAACACTAATCAAATACGTCAGACTTTTGTCCCTTTCATCTTAAAGCATTGTAGAAATGTATGGTTTTATATGGAATGAACGCATGCATGCATTGAATGGATCAAGTTTAGTATACTGATTATACTATTCAAATCTAAATAATTATACCTAATAATTTGCTAATAACATGGTGCAACCAAATGTACGTAACGCAAATTCCAAACAGTTTTGGGCAAAATGAGAAACGTCCATATATTTCATTAAATCCCTAGATTGACAATATTCTCCACTTTTCCCCAGGGGCTGACATGAGACAAATCTCTACGGAGATACATGTACGAGAAATAGATACAGGAGCTCAAATTATCCTGCTTATAGAATCGCTTTCCCACAAGCAAGGGCATCACACGCTAGAATGAAGCAAAATTCTGCAGTTTTTTTTGGTCTCAAGAGATGTGGTTGTCTTAAATATAGCCGCAGTCCCAAGAAACCGAATAAGTTTGAAAATAACTCCTCGTATATGGCTCAAGAGATAGCTGTTCAAGCCACAAGTGATCTAGGCTAGGAGATTTGATTTCTTTTTGCAAGTTTAAAGGAAGAGAGGGAATAATTATGGGAGAAAGAGAGATAGAGGTAGATGCCCTTCAGTGTTTCATTTATAAGGAGCAAGGAAAAAAGAATGATCTTCACGAGGTGCTCGAGTCTCGCAATGCCGTTCTATTTAAAGAATGACCTCAAAAGAGGATTCATGATCATACTACACAAATAGTATAATGCAGAATTCTAATTTTTTCCAGATATCACACTCGTGAGAGACAATTATTACGGGGAAGGAGAGATAGCGATAGACTCAAAATAGCGTTTCATCTGCAGCAAGAAAAAAAAGAATGAACTTGACGAGGCACTTGAGTCTCACAATGGCGTTTTATTTAAAGAATGACCTAAAAAGAGGATTCATGACCATACTACACAAATAGCAAAATGCAGGTTTCTACCTTTATCCAGATATCACACTTGTCAGAGACAATTATTCAATGGAGGGAGGGAGAGAGAGAGAGGTAGTTTCAAAATAGAGTTTCATCTGCAGCAAGAAAAAATTAATGATCTTGACTTGATGGTGGAGTTTCAAGATGACATTCTATTTTAGGAAAACGATCGAGATATTGCTACACAAATACCATATAAGCATAATTGTAACTATATGAGTGGCAATGGTGAAAAAAAGATGATAAAGAGAGGATAAAATAAGTATGAATATAAGAACCATATATGGTATTGATTAATGAACCTAAAATTCCTATTTCTTTGATTCCTGACATTCTTGTGGTCTCCAACACCACTATGCAACATAATTTATTATCTTTCAAAATTTCAGAATTTGAAACAAATATGTATAAACTTTAAGAGACATTAATTCAATCTAAAAACTACACAGCACTACAGATGAATTGCAAGCTATATTAGTAAAAAATAATATTCTTGATCAAACCACACAACTGTATATTATTTCTTTGATTCCAGTTATTCTTTGTTTTCTACTACCAGTACCTAACATCTTTTATAAATTTCAAAAATAGAAACAATGCAATACAATGAGAAAATCATGTAAATCCAACCTCAAGCTCTATCGGCGTGTTTCTATCTAAAGCCATTATCCGCCATTATCCGGTTAATGGCCGGTAAGGGATAAAGTTTTCCTAATAGAAACACACTTTCTCCGGCATTATCCGGATAATGCCGGAGAGAGCTTTTACGCGTTTACCGGCAAAATTATCCTTCTTTTAGAAGGATAATGCAGGGGAGGATAACCGGATAACGTAGATAGAAACACACCCCGTTCCGATTGAGTGCACATGCCGGTGAGAAACCGGAAATAGGAGTGATCACGTGATCGGAATATTTTACCCCGACGTGCGCGACACTATAATCCCGGGTTGACCTAGCAGTCCCACAATACTTTGCGGTGACCTAATTAGCCAGAGTTCGATGAACTTTTTCACCGCCTTTTTTCTGGCTAGAACGGAGCGGTGTATTTTATCCTGGTAATGCGCGTAGATATTATCTGCCCTTCCCTGGCATTATACGCGTATTTCTTCAACCGGATAATTCAGTATAACTAATAGAAACACGCTGTATGTCTTGCAAGCTTGAGTTACATATCCATGTACAATAACCAAAATATTCTTGATCAATGGACATTAATATTTAATATTTCTTTGATTCCTGTTATTCTTTGTCATCGGGGGGGGGGGGGCATCCAGGGACCTGTTTATATAATGAAATGGAGACAAAGCAGATGGGGGGAGAGAGAGTCGGAGAGCTGGCAAACGTTTCTGTTGCTGCCTTGTCACCCTGAAATGGTGCAATGTGTCATAACGCCAGACTGAGCAATGTGAAAGAAATATAAATATAGTGGCAAGAGAGCACTGTGCTTGCAATTGGTTGTGTCAGAAATATAACTATAAAGATCCGACATCTTGCTGAAATAATAAACATCATGACAAAAGAAATTGTAGAGACTGAAAAAATAGCTCTGATAAAGCTCATAAAAAAGTTCTGAAGTGCATTTTTTTAGTATCATTTTAAATGAAAACGTGATAATTAATCAGTTCGTTCAATCCAGTCTGAACGCTGTGCCATACGGAAATCATATAGCGAACTTATCACAAGTGTATACTGAGGAAGGGCCAGATCTCGCGTCAATTGACCTCTTCAAAAACTAGTTTCTTTATACATTTATACGTTTCTCTCTCCTCTCTTATTCATCTCTTTTTCTCTTTCTATCTCTCTTTCTCTCTCCCTCTCTCTCTCTTTTTCTCTTTCTTTTTTTGTCTCTTTCTATCTCAATTTCTACCTTGCTCCCTCTCTTTCTCTCCCCCTCTCTCTCTCCCCCTCTCTCTTCCTCCCCTCTCTCTTTCTCTTTATCACGATTTTAACGTAACAATGTATCATCTACAGTGTACGTGCAGTCTGGAGGCCCCTTTCGCCCGATGTTTCTTTTATGATTCTTCATACAATGTTTAAACACAAGTTCCGCATGAATTTGCTCTGTCTGAACAGAGTATAAGAGCCACAGTGGTGCTCGAGTAAGGTGGGCTTTGGAGGGAGCTATATAGAGGCACTACGGTGGTTGGTGTCGTTGGATTAATTCCCAAGCAGTACAATGCCAGGGATACACCAGTTTGACCATTCGACCTTTAGGATTAATGCGGCAGAGGAGCTGTCATTAATGCGGTGTCATGGCACGCCATAGGAAAGGGAGAGAGAGAAAGAGAGAGAAAGAGAGAGAACGAGAGGCAGAAAGAGAGAGAGGGGGGGGGGAGAGGGGGGGGGGGGGAGAGGGGAGAGAGAAAGAGGGAGAAAAAGATACAAGACAGGTGAGAGACAGAGAGAGTAAGGTTGAAGAGGGAAATTAAGAGAGAGAGAGAGAGAGAGAGAGAGAGAGGGAGAGAGAGAGAGAGAGAGAGAGAGAGAGAGAGAAATATAATACTAGAGAGAGAGAGAGGGAGAAAGAAGAAAAGAAGGTCAGGTCAGTATATCTTCAAGAGTCATGTTGGGGAAAAAATTAAATGTGGAGATCGATAGTGACTATGAACAGGAAAAAAGGGGAAAAAGGGAAAAAAGGGAAAAAAGGGGAAAAAGAGAAAAATAGCTGCGAAATTTGGGGAGACAAATAGTCAAATTAGAGGAAAACAGTGAGTATTTTGCTCAACAGTGTATCTCTAGAAATCAAAAGAATCTGTGCATGCAATACAGAAAGCCAGTCAATTAAATTGGCAATATTCAGTGAAAATCACAATCTCTTTTTCTATTTTCCAAGAAAAACTCAACGAATATGTGATTTCGAATCGATCCGATTACCTTCGGATGTTGTTAGCATCGATCTGTTGTTTGGCATACAAAATTACAAACTCGTCTAAAGTTTTAATTAAAAAAGTTATTTGATCCTTTCAGAAAAATCAATATGGATATGGTATCACATTCTGCTTGACCAATGTACATGTATGATTTGCTGGCTTTATATCAAAACCCTGATCAATAATTTTGTTTGTTTATGGAGAAATCTAATTCTCTCTATTTTCTGTCTTTCCTCGACATTGGTGCCTATATACTCCTGATTAGGTTAGAGTTTTGATTGAGGCTGCATCCTGGCAGTTTCTTGGAATGAGATAAATGAAATTAAAGAAACATCGCCTTCAAACGAATCAAATATTTATAATTCAATACTACAAGTAGATTAATGTCCACTATCATATCAAGGGTATTTTGTACACATCAGTTTTCATCTCAAAGAGGATGACTGACCAAAAAGTGGAGTGAAAATCTTATAAACATTATTCTGAAATATTTTACATCTCCCTTAGCATCACACAGTATTTCGTCCACAGCAGTTTTATTCACCTTACTAAACTAAAGAGATTGCCAGAATTCCCACACAGTCCTTGTTATATTTTCCCTAAAAAGCACTAACTGAATTGAATTTACATTACTTTCCATTATCGTGATGATATATACAAAATTAAAAGATGGAATATCATAACAGATAACAATATCAAAATTACATACACTGTATAAACTGACATCATAATGATCAAAACATAAAGAAAATATAAAGAAAATATGAAAGTAAAAACTTTAGTACATCCCTAAAAGCCAATCGAAATTGACAATCGAATACACCAACTGATAAGCATCATTGCTTAAAGTTGGAATGATCCAAAATGTAATCAACATCAGAGGTTAACAATGTTCATTGATACAGTGTACTACCTGTATGCATTCTAATGACTCCTCTCACTGAAAATAATCATGACGGAAGAGATTCACACAGGTAATACAAGTGACTCACCTAATGAAGGAGACGTGTTGAAAGCCTAAGCTTTAATAAATCCTTGCTGTCTACATAACAGCATCAGACAGGCAGTTAGATAACACGAGAGCAAAATGCATGTATGTGGTATCAGTCGAATAGCTCATCCCTTTAGCAGTCGAGCCCAAGACTGTTGAAAGCCTAAACTTTAATAAATCCTTGCTGTCTACATAACAGCATCAGAGAGGCAGTTGGATAAAACAAGAGGCAAGATGCATCTACATGTATGTGGTACTAGTTGAATAGCTCATCCTTTTGGCAGTCGAGCCTAAGACTGTACATGGTTCTCAGAAAAGAGTCGACTATGGGAGGGTACGACAAGTTCAACATATTAATTTAGACAGAGATAATAATACAAGTGACTCACCTAATGAAGTCGACGTGTTGAAAGCCAAAACTTTAATAAATCCTTGCTGTCTACATAACATCATCAGAGAGGCAACTGGATAAAACAAGAGCAAAATGCATCTATGTGGTACTTGTCGAATAGCTCATCCCGGCTTTAGCAGTCGAGCCTCAGACTGTACATGTACATGGGTCTCAGAAAGAGTCGACCATGTAAGGGTACGAAGAGTTCAACATATTAATTTAGACGGAGCATGTTTTATGCTAATGAAAAAAGCACGACCACCACTACGCCACTGAGGAGTCCCTTACGTGAAGTACACCCACTGCTGCTAGTGCCTAGCTACCAACCGCCACTGCGGTGCGTTGATGTAATAAGGGGCGAGGAGGCAATCACTGGCCACGATGCGATCCTCCCGTTACCACCACGTCCCAGCATCCAGCGCTAGCACCCATGGAGAGATAATTGAGTCGACCTTCTAACTCGAGGCCTTCGGAGAATGCGTTAATCATCACTGGTATGCTGGCTAGCTAGTAGTAGCCATGCCATGCATGCAAACCACCAGTTAAGAGTAGGGAGAGTATGACAGCAATCTACCATCTACTGCAGCCTGTTGCCTTGTATTACAAATAGCTTAAATCACTTAAAGCCCCACTGCACTACTTATAGCTACTTGCGCCCTCTATATAGCAAACAATGCCTAATTGGTGACCATTGGTCCCCCATGATCCTCTTTTTCTTTCTTTTTTTGAGAGCTGATTATTTTGATGAGATAACCACCTGTCAGTGACCTTGCAGGGTGGTCTAATACCTCCTGTAAACTAGTACAGACGGGCTTTAAATGAAATGACTTTTTGTGTTCTCCCCTGTCTTGGGTTTCGTACCACTGCCTCTTACTACCATGTATATTTTAACTTTCATAGATTCAAAATAAAATCATAAATCAAGTATGAAACAAAAATCTAAGACCCCTGTTACACATGCGTCGGCTTTTAAAGCGGGCCCCGGAGGCGGCCGCACACCTGCAATTTGAAGCCGCCTTGAGATCATCAAACCCCTGTTACACATGATCTCGGGCCCGCAATTTTGCGTCTACACATAGGCCGGCCTCACGTCGCCTTTTCACGAGCTGATGTTAGGGTGGACTCCAGAAAGACAGAAAGAGAAAGTGATAGAATGATAAAAACAAAGAATAACATGAGAGAAGGTAATAGAAGGAAGAAACAAAGAATAACATAAGGAAAGACAGAAAGAGAAAGTGATAGAATGATAAAAACAAAGAATAACATAAGGAGAGACAGAAAAAGAGAGTGATAGAATGATAAAAACAAAGAATAACATAAGAGAAGATGACAGAAGGAAGAAACAAAGAATAACATAAGGAAAGACAGAAAGAGAAGTGTGATAGAAACAAAGAATAACATAAGAGAAGATGAAAAAAGGAAGAAACAAAGAATAACATAAGGAAAGACAGAAAGAGAAAGTGTGATAAAAACAAAGAATAACATAAGAGAAGATGAAAGAAGGAAGAAACAAAGAATAACATAAGGAAAGACAGAAAGAGAAAGCGATAGAATGATAAAAACAAAGAATAACATAAGGAAAGACAGAAAGAGAAAAGGATAGAATGATAAAAACATTTCACATAAGGAAAGACAGAAAGAGAAAGTGATAGAATGATAAAAACAAAGAATAACATAAGGAAAGACAGAAAGAGAAAAGGATAGAATGATAAAAACATTTCACATAAGGAAAGACAGAAAGAGAAAGTGATAGAATGATAAAAACAAAGAATAACATAAGGAAAGACAGAAAGAGAGAGTGATACAATGATAAAAAACAAAGAATAACATAAGAGAAGGTGGCAAGCGCGCCCGATGTATTATGTTGATAATGATGACAGGTTACGTCACTTCCGCTTATAAGCCGACCCGAGTCCACTTTGGTGTTACACATACCGATTGCGGGACTGAGGCCGGCCTCAAACCACATCCAGAGGTGGACTGAGTCCACCTGGCCTCAGTCCGGCTTTTCGAAAAAAGTTGGTGTTACACTAGACCGAAAGCTTCAGTCTCTCTAATCGTCGGTTGTTCCACTGAGACTATGTCTGGCTCCACTAGACCTCCGATTATAGAGACTGAAGTCTGGGGACCTCTTTCTGTGAGGCACTGTACGGAACAAATGGTTCGGTTCGACCGGACCGCGATGAATGAGATATGCAACGAGATTTTCACTCTTTACATCCTCATAACTGCTGCAATTACAACACAAATTAAAAATAACATATATATAGCTTATTTGACTTACGATAGCTTGCTCATTTAGATCCTAAATTAATGATTAATCCGAGAAAGTCTCGTCGTTAACATTATCCGTCTTGGTTTTAGTTGATGAATATTCATTTTTTCTTTTCGAACGTCCAATAGCTACCGTAGCTACGCTACGAGTCGGCCCAGCTTGACCAACGAACTCCCACGAAACGAGTGCTCTGATTGGCCATTTGGCTATGTTTTGGTAGGTGGACCCGGAAATATATCAGCCGCCGGGTAATATTTCGAATGCATGAACGTACTGCTTCGCGGATCTGAGATACAAATTGGATAATTCATATAAGTAAGTCCGTAAATTACGTATTTAATATTAAGTTATCAAATTTTGATAACTGTAATTAGGACAAATGACATACCGACCTAATTTACATCTGATTTAGAAATCAGAAAATTAGATCTAAATAAAGAAAATCGGGGAGAAAATGTCGTGGACGAAAATATGTACATAGCCATCCCCACGGTACGAGATCTCTGGGTTGCCATCTGTATTGGGGAATGACAACAAATGTCACTTTTATTAAAGAAATGACCCAAATCAGATGGTTATTGCTGTCTAGTGTTACACATACGTCGAGCCGACTCCGGGGTCGGCCTCAGTCCACTTTCAGACGTATGTGTAACAGGGGTCTAAGACAAGCTATGAGAAAAATTGAAATTGGTTTTCTGGCATGCCACCTAAAGCTACATGTAGAGTACAGAGCCTACTGCTATACTGCTAGTGTTAGTCTAATGCTTCAATAATTCAGACCAATGTCATGCACATATCCAACTGACACTATGAAAATGACGGACAAAGAAAGAGGACAAAATATACAGTTCCTCATTCTACCCTCAACAATTGCTATGGTAGACAAAGGAACATCACTTCCCTGCTATTATGTAAAAATTTGTAGAAGAGGTGTCACATGCTATTAATTCACCTGTTCTACACATTTTTACATAATAGCAGTGAAGGGATGTTCCTTTGTCTACCATATAGCAATTGAGGGTAGAATAAGGAACTGTATATTTTGTCCGCTTTCTTTGTCCATCATGTTCATAGTGTGAAACCCTGTCAACCTTTGGTAGACAAAGGAACATCACTTCCCTGCTATTATGTAAAAATTTGTAGAAGAGGTGTCACATGCTATTATTAATTCACCTGTTCTACACATTTTTACATAATAGCAGTGAAGGGATGTTCCTTTATCTACCATATAGCAATTGAGGGTAGAATGAGGAACTGTATATTTTGTCCGCTTTCTTTGTCCGTCATATTCATAGTGTGAAACCCTGTCAACCTTACAAGGTCTGAGGGAAGACTATCCATAGAGGAATCCCTATACATTCCAAGATTCTGAAGTCAGTGCTAGAAATATGCCAAAGGTCATCCCAGGCCAACCAAAAATCAACCACATTTCAGAAAAGCCGTTAAATATATACGGTACCACCTCCAAGAAATTCATTTATCTACACCGATGTTTCTAATGTCCTGATATTTCCAGGGTTTGATAGGATAAAAAGTGAAGAAAATAAAGCATAAACAAAACAAAACATGTGTTAAAGCCTTGCCAGCATTTTCTCAAATTCAGGCACTTTCATTAAAGTGACATATGTAGACAGATGGATGTCCAAACGTGAAATATGGAAAGATGTCCCAAACTTCTAAAATCATATTCAAAGGAAAGAATTAGTTTGCTGTATCCAACAATGACGATGGTTTATTATAATATGATTTACCTTCAGAAGAATCATCCTAGAAAATCTATAGCACCTGCTGGCCAATCTTTCCCAAAGACTTAATCATCGATAAAACCATTTCGTTTTGACATATATCTGTAGGCTATGTACAATCAAGGAGATTCACCTTGAATCTCCTTGGTACAACGTAGCACGTAGGCCTATGCATAGAACACAAAAAAAGGGCATTTATTTTTCATAAATTCTGCTTTTTTGTGCAGTCATGTTTAAAGCAATGATTGTATCACAAAGTGAATTCATGAGGCAAATTGTTAAGTTAATTTTTCCTTAAAAAAGGCTTGTTTAAACAGCATTTTAACTGAGTTACACCACCTATTTCTCCCTTGTTACTGTATATCTTTATTCCTCAGCGCAGAGAGGCTACGGCAGTATAATGCCCTTGTTATTTTAGATTTCAATTAAAGTCCCTGTCGAAAGTGAAAAATGAAATACCGGCCTAAATGAATTATATTCAACAGAAAGGTTTTTAGCCATTGATTACAACTACATCACTTATATTTATTTTCTGTCTGAGGAGTAACAGCTCTCTAAAAACTAAAAATCTAAAGCTTTGAAAATTGGAATTTGTCGACCTAGAAACTTGATGACATCATCTAAGGTGGAGTACCGTTAGGCATATTCACAATGACTTTGCATCAATTAAGCATTGCTCATGGCCTGAGCTATAAAGGCTAGCCAATCGGGTCCACGTATTATGTTGTCACCGTCACAGCCGCAAATTTTGCCCATTGACCCGTAATTTAGAGGGGTGAGGAAAATGAGGTTTTAATTTGCTTTTGTGCAATACTGAAAGAGAAAATATTTGTTATTCCTTCATATTTGTTTTCTATGTTCATTGACCTCAGTTTATATATATTTGTTTTTTCATTGTTTGTGTAGTCCCATATTCACCTTTCTGTGTACAACGCATGTGACTTTAAGCAAAACTGGGCAAATTTGTTATCATTTTGATGATTCCAAAATCTCATATTATAAACCAAAATTTAAGTGCTATATGATCAACCTTCCAATCCTTCCAGAGTGTAATCGCATGACCACAACTCAACTTTTTTTAGAGAAAAGTGTCTTCACCTTTACATCGAAACTGATATGATAAGATGGAGAAGAAAAAAATCATGTGAATGATGAATCCATTGTATTTTCCCTCATCGATGCTTGCCTGCATTCTTCACCTTCCATCTCGACTCCCTTCGTTCTTGAGTTCAAAGATTCAACGGAGCTCATTAAAACCTCCCACCTCATCGAGAGTTCAAGGGAGCAATGCTGACTCTCCCCGATGACGCACTCTCCTTCTCCGCAAAGAAGACACAATGGGTGAATTAAGAAAGGAATGGAAATATAAAATGGGGTATGCACACGTACTGTACAATGTAATGTAGTGTGAAAATAATGTTTGGCCTACTTCTTGCATTCTCATTCTCTCTCTCTCTCTCTCTTTTTGTCTCTCTCTCTCCCTCCCTCTCTCTCTCCATCTCACTATATATATATCTTGTGCAAGTTTGTATTACCTCCCTAACACCCCCCTCACCCCACTGTTAACTCCCACCATTTACTTGTTTCCTACCTCCCTCTCACCATCCCCCACCCCTCCTCTCTCTCTCTCTCTCTCTCTCTCTCTCTCTCTCTCTTTCCTTCTGTCTCCCCTCCCTCTCAGCTCCCCTCCCTGTCTTTTTCTCTCTATCTGTAAGAATACATGTACCTAAAAATGCTATTAGTTGACTAAACACAAAAGGTGCAATACTATTTAAAATTTTAAAATTAGGGGGAAATAAATTATTGTATCAATAACCTAAATATCAAATTTTCCTCTAATACTTGGATCTTAACTTGGATGAATCAGTAACTGACTCTGTGATGTAGTGGAGGACAAAATTCCCACTTTTTCCAACACACAAAATGACTAAAAATATAATTTTTTCAAAAATGTACGAGTCTGCATGGAAGGTCTTTTCTCTTTATAGGACCTACAATAATATGCTATCCATAATATATTTTGAGTAGTGCCCCAAGGGAAATAGCGCTTTAATAAGAGAAACAGAAATTAACAAACAGGTATTTCCAAATTGGAGAATTGTCCCCAACCTACAAAAGGGGGGGGGGGGGTTCTCCCCAACTTTATCACTATCCACTGACCAAACTGCCATTTCAAGCATGGCCTTTATAGTGATCTCATATTTCCAGCATTTGTAGCTTTCTTATACTGAACCGATTTATTTCAAATTTTCCACCATTCTATTAATCCTATTTTTCTGCTTTCATACAAATGAATTTATTACAAGAAATGGATTGCTCTTTAAAATATTCTTCAGATCAGCCAATTAATACATGCACATATACTATCCATTGCCCTGTAAAAATATCTCGAAGCAACTACACTTTTATATTACAACGAGTGCGTGTGCCAGATTCCGGTGAACTCGTTTGAGCAAAATTTATGATCGTTCTTTGTCACTGGAGAGCCCGACACCTCTGATTCGACAGGGAAAGCACTCCCTCAAGGGCAGCGGAGAGACAAGACAAATGGCATTTACTTGGATCTTCTTGCAGTGATTGTTCATTTCTTGATATAAAGCACTGCTGCAGTGATTTACTATGGAGTTGAAATGCTTGCATTGCTCAAATAACTTGGTTTTCAAAAAATAAAATATATTTCCAATGCCTTTGTTCTGTCTGTGCTCTCTACTCTGGTATTGAGTATTGATATTCAAATGTGTTACAAGCTACATGTGCATTGTATACTATGTACATTGTTTATATTGTATGTATTGTAATGAAATTATAAATTATTCTAAAATCTGTATATACATGTACAATAGACCATCATATTCAAATGTATGGATGTTTCTTTCCGGGGGACTTTTAAATATAGTGATGAGTTATTCCAATAACCTCTTACTAATTAATAAACTTCTCTACTTGGAATCCAGTCTGCATACAGTATTTGTTGCTAGGTCAGGCAGGCCTCAACAAGATTTCAAGTTGTCAAGAACAACCTTTGTTTTAAAAGTATATATGCATAACATTTGAATATATATATGTTAATAGTACAGCAGTCTATTGTTGGACCAAACAAGGACACTGTATATTACATGTACATGTACATGTATAAGATGCATACATGATGAACGCTAGAGAAAGTGGGGAAACTAGGATAAATCAGGAAAAAATTGTGTTTTAGGATATTGTTATATCTCTTGATTATCAATGGTAATGATGCAGACCCTTTTGGTTTTTTTATCTGTCAAGTGACAATACTAAAAGACTAAAACAGGAAAAAGTTTCACATCATTACTAAAGAAAAATATCTATATTCACCCTATTTTATAGTACACCTTCGATGAATGTAATTATTACCAACATCACTTGTACTTTTTTTAAATAGACCTTGTTACATCTTACTTTTGTCCTAATGATCTCATACCTGTACTAGTTATCTCTTCATGCCTCACGTTACAGTTCTGGATTTAAGCTGATTAACACTTTGTATGATATTTGAAAAAAGATAACTATAAGGTTCGAAACAGACCATGTAAAGCACAGACATAATCATGACAAATTTGTATTTTTTCACGACATAAATGTCCTTTATATAAAAATTGAACAAACCTGTCTATCCCATTTCAACTAAAGAAAATTATCATAATTTGCTAATTCATCAAAATTATCGCCTATGGCACCGGTATTTATAAAATACCAACCCTTCATAAAGGTTTACCATAATTGTAATTTTATATCACTCAAGAATTCCAAAAGAGAAAGAACAACAATACTTTGTATTAAAGTAAATAGTTCCGTGTACAAGAACACGGAACCTCCTTTTTGGCCTTGCTCATGTCTGTGTCTATGACTAGTAATATTACAACTGACTGAAGTGGTTTCCATAGTTACAAAGAGGAATGTCTACTATCTCTCATATTGCAACCATAGCCATCACTAGAGCGAGGCTGTCTGTCCCTCTCCCATTCAGAATTTTTGTTTTCCAGGAAAATTGTAAATTTGTTTGACCTTTATTTGATTTTAACTAATTATTCTGGAAATGTAGTCTGACAACTCTGCTGTCAGCATATCCCCCAGTACCCCTCCCTCCCTGCTTCTCTCACCCAGTCTCTGTCCTCTAAATGGATTTATCTCCCACTTAGGGGGAGGGAGAAGGCGAGCAAAAGAGAAAGGAACGGGAATTTCAAGAGAAATATGCAAATTTCAGTAAAATTCTCATTTATCAGAGGGACAGAGAGAAGAGAGAGAGAGAGAGAGAGAGAAGGGGGGGGGTCGATCTAGCCATAAGAAAATTGAAGTAAAAATGACATCTATCGATTTATATCTCTCGCTCTCCCCCTCTCTTTCTCTCTCTCTCTCTCTCTCTTTCTCTCTCTCCCCCCTTCTCCCTCACTCTATCTATCTATCTATCTATCTATCTACATACATGTACAATATATATATACATGTATCTCCTCATCTTCTTCTCCACTTATATAATTAGCCTACTTTAATTCACTGTTAATCTGTTTTCTTATTAAACATTCTTTATGTACAAAATTGAACAACCTGTCGATTCCATTTCGACCCATCAGAAAATTAGCATAATTTGCTAATTCATCCAAATTATAGTATTGAAAAATACCAACCCTTCATAAAGGCTTAATCATAATTTTATGTTTACTCAAGAACCCCAAAAGAGAAAGAAAAACAATACTATATAGTTCCGTGTACAAGAACACGAAGCCTACTTAAACCCTTTTTTGCCTTGCACATGACTGTATGTACAGGTAGATAGTCATATTACTCATGACTGAAGTGGTTTCCATAGTTACAAAGAGGAATGTCTACTATCTCTCATATTGCAATCATAGACATCACTAGAGCATGGACTAGGTCCATGACTAGAGCGAGGCTGTATGTCCCTCTCCCATTCAGAATTTTTGTTTTCCACAAAATTTGTAAATTTGTTTGACCTTTATTTAATTTTAACTAATTATTCTGGAAATGTAGTCCGACAACTCTGCTGTCAGCATATCCCCCAATACCCCTCCCTCCCTGCTTCTCTCACCCAGTCTCTGTCCTCTAAATGGATTTATCTCCCACTTAGGGGGAGGGAGAAGGCGAGCAAAAGAGAAAGGAACGGGAATTTCAAGAGAAATATGCAAATTTCAGTAAAAATTCTCATTTATCAGAGGGACAGAGGAAGAGACAGAAGAGAGAGAGAAGAGAGAGAAGAGAGAGAGAGAGAAGAAAAAAAGGGGGGGGGGTCTAGCCATAAGAAAATTGAAGTAAAAATGACATCTATCGATTTATATCTCTCGCTCTCCCCCTCTCTTTCTCTCCCTCTCTCTCTCTCTCTCTCTTTCTCTCTCTCTCTCCCCCTTCTCCCTCACTCTATCTATCTATCTATCTATCTATCTATCTATCTACATACATGTACAACATATACATGTATCTCCTCATCTTCTTCTCCACTTATATATAATTAGCCTACTTTAATTCACTGTCTCTTACAAAAAGGCTATATTTTTGTGCCTTAAACAAGGTAAGAAAAAGTGGCTAATTTCCTGTGCAGTGTCCTCTCTCATTTATCCCTGGGCAATGAATACACTTCTCCCCCCACGGGACACCGTATTTCCTTGACCCTAATTTCTAATCATGACAAAAGAATACATCCATGTTCATCCTCAAGGAAATCATCAATAGCTCAATTGCATCCTGTTTTCTTGGCTGTCTGAGGTAGGAATGATGTTGTTGATCATGAATTTAAAGGTACTGGTACTATAATGTCCCATTGCAGTCCCAAAAAATGAAAAGATTAAATTCCAACGGCATTAGAGAGACAATACTAACTTACAACTTCCCTCAAAACAAAAGGGCTTGAAAATGTCTTTAAGTGGGAGAATAACGACTATTAGTTGTCGAATCAACTTAAGAGCTATAGAGCCAGTAAGTAATAGTCTGACTTTCAGACCGTTGAATCGAATGGTTGTATGTTTTATGCTGCGCAAAGATTCAATAAATTTAATTTTGGCCATTACAAGAAGAAGGTTATTACTTACAAGCAGCATCTAAGAAGGTTACTGATGTAGATGAATGCTCATGTACCTTTACAGCTCATTTTATGAAGAAGAAAAAAAGTCACTCACTCACTCAATAGTGTCTGACAGTGAAGTCTAGAAAGTAAACGGGCTTCCTTGCATAATTTGAATAATAGGACACTGCTAACCTTTAAATTTCACAGATATATAGGACAAACATGACATATTCATAATTCCTGCAAAGTTCTAAAGAATTTGATGTTGGCTCAAAAGGGACATATACCTATAAGAAGCAATCTGCATTAATTTTTGGAGACTGCAGACAGTGCAGAGTCATTGACTTATTATGACCCTGCCTTCAATTTGGTATCTGGACTGACCTTAATTGTCAGGACTGCAAATTTAGCCTGCTTGTAAACGTACATTTAGGTTAAAAATTAGCTTTTTTACTCCTATGCCTTTCCACCACATCCTTTCTCCACCCAGGTGTTAAATGTGTAAAACGTAACAAAGGAATTCCTTGAATGCTGTGAGCGCCGAATCGGCAGTAGCAATATCTCTTTACAGAATATGTTGTGCTAATATTCTGCATATGAACCACTAATATACAGAGTAAAACTTTATGGAGGTGATTGGTACACTTGTATGTTACATATGTACATGTATATTATGAGTTATGACAGTCAAATGCTTCCATACACAGCAAGATAACCAAGAAGTTATAGGTCAACTGACAAATCCCGCCCCCCCCCCCTTCCTAAAAAGCGTCATTAGATAATTACTGAGACATTTGGTGCAATTCAAGACAGAAGTAAAAGAGAAGAAAACTATCAAAAACATGAACTTCGACATTTGCTAACATTTCGTTATCAAAGCCTAAACATACACTGTAGATCTTTTTTTCTAGCAGATAGCTTTTCAGTACACTAGATTGTTTTTCTTTAAATTTCTAAATAGTAGGCGTACATGTGTACAAGTTTTATAGTGCACGATGAAGAGTCTAAACTGCTGTATATCACATTCATGGTCACATGATCTGTGTGAATGACCTTACTGATGTAATACTGGCAGTATATACTCCGCCACCACATCCAGGCAAATAGCCAGATAGTTTATCACTATCTTGGTTTATATTACCAAACATCAAGGATATCATTGCTTCATGCTTGTGGGTGACTGACTGAGCTCGATTCACACTTTACATTTTAGACGCTTTTGCACGTTTGCGTGTTATTGTGATAATAATGATAATAATAATAATCTGGATTTATATCTATATCATTTTAATATGAAGTACCGTCTCTAAGCGCTATACAGATGTAATTGCCCCGGTCATCGAATTCATGTGCACCATCTCCACTCCCTGGGGAGTATTCCTACTAAGGCTGTGCACAACAGTGTAATGAGGTACCCGAGTACACTCCCAGGCTTACAGGCGAATACTCGAGTATTCGGACGCCATGTTTTTTTTATAATTTTTTTGAATTTTTTTGAATTTTTTAGATTTTTTTTGAATTTTTTGATTTTTTTGACTTTTTTGACTTTTTTTTCTTTTTTGACTTTTTTTTGCCACTACCATACCACTCGGCAGTTTCTCAGATCCCTCGCCCAAAACGCATGCAATTTTACTTTGAGTTGCAGTTGAAGGCGCCGATTTAATAAGAATAATAACAGTAAACAATGCTGTTTTAAAACCAAAGATGGCAGAATAATCCATTTTCCTCCAAGTCCAAACAGAAATCTGGACATTTGGTCCCAGTTTCTGAAAGGTGAGTTTGACAGTGCTTGAGTTGGGAAACATTTTTACCGACGGTACCATGCCAGCGGCTGCCGCTCTCCCTGGCACGGGTAAGCGTGGGCCTGGACATTTTTTTTTTTTTTTTTTATTTTTTATTTTTTTATTTTTTTTTTTGCGGCCGAATATTCGGGTACGAGAAATCGTACCCGAGTAGTTGTCAACCGTGCGGGTACTCGAGCATTCGACTACCCGTCGCAGCCTTAATTCCTACCATTTTTCTCCTGGGTAAGGAGTGGCAAATGTAGATTAATGCCTTGCCAAAGGACATACAGTGTCGGGATTGAACCCATGTATTTTGCATTTCAAGTCAAGTGCTTAAACCGCTTAAAGGGATCGTTTAACAATGTTAAATCTGATATACACGGCCCTACGTGTTATCAGTGTCTGTGATATGGTGTAATATTGAAGCCCTAAAAAAATTGCGCTTCAAAATGATCAAGAAGTGCCTCAAAAAAGTAAAAATCTTTGAGTGACCGGTTTTACCATACTCGTTTTCCCCAATAGACTGTAGTGTTATGAAAACCGTCAGGCGAACGGTTTTCAAAATTTATAATTCCAATCATAAATATCTTGATAATCAGACAGGCGATCGGCTTGTAAAAGTCATGGGGTACCTGACTGACCTAAAGGTTTATAATTATCATTGCATCATGAGCTAAATCCAGAATTTTGTTTCAGAATCTGAGACAAAGTTACCGGATCCCTTTAAAGGTAAAGACCTGTATTGGCAACGCCCCAATTTCAAAAAATGAAATGGAAGCTCTCATTACCAATCATGTGAAAGAATATGTTTTGACTAATACATGATGATAAAAAATTTGCCGGGAAACCGCCTACTAATTCATATATTTGGTAAATTTATTTCTCTCATGGTCTGGTGAGAGAGATAGGGTAGTCCCATATACATCTTTCTGTGTATAGTGCTTGTAACTTTACGAAGAATGGGCCAAATTTCTTATCATTTTGATGATTCCAGAACCTTGCAGATGCTACATGTAGATGCTAGATGATCAACCTTTTCTGATCGATTCCACAACGTTTCTTTCACAATGCAATCGCATGACCATTACTGGTCTTTACCTTTAACTTCTAACCATTTCCTCCACACTCGGATAAAGAGACGGAGAGATATATCAGACTGAATAAGTTAACATCAACAAGAAAAACAAGTTCTAGAATTTACAGGTACATTTACATGAACATGTGCACATGTTGATGACAGGACCCTGATCATATAAAATTCTGAAGACTGATTTTGCAAAATGTCATGTTATACACTAGTCCTAGAGGCCAGTGTTAATATCAATGAGAAAACAACACAACATGTTAACATTAACGATAAAACAGGATTCTAGAATCTGCACGTACATGAACATACACATACCAGTATGTAGATAACAGAGCCCGTTCATATAATCATATAATTCTGAAGATTGATTTCCCAAAATGTCATTGTTATTATGTAAATGCAATACACCAGTCCTAGAGGTTTCTAGCAAACCAACTGAAAGGCTTATAAATTATTGGTATCTTATGACTTACCATTAAAATGCCTGTCTTAGCCCAAGTTTTCAAAATAGCCTGTTATGGTAATTCTGAAAAGCAAAATTAGCCCAATCTTGACTTTACTGACTTGAGCTTGTTTCCAGTGACAAAGCAAATAGCAGACTATATCTCTGCCATGCTTATCTTGAATCGTTCACAATAGTTTGTTTCCAACTGGATTCACATGACCAAAACTTAGGTAAGTTAATCTTTAATCTTGACCATTTCCAAAGTACAGCCACACTTGTTGGCCTCCACAATTGTAATACACTGGAAAATTATCTGATCCCAGCTCCCAGATAATGATGACAATAACCTGTACAATCAGTCTCCAAATGTGTATGGAACGGGGCTTCCATGTTGAAGGTCTTTAATCCTGAGCATTGTTGTCTCTTCGCTATAGGCCTGTCTTCATCAGCTCAAGTTTTCCAAGGGCGCGTTCATGCTTGATTTTGAAGGTAGAATGAGCGATCTGAAACGCTCATCGTAAACGCTCATCGTGATCGCAGTTCCACGGTGTAGCTGTTCATGCTTACTTCTCTGGCTCATCCAGGCAATTCTCCTTGTGTGGCATTGTGTGACCTTCACTGTGCATGCTACGTAGACCCACTAGAGGTCAGTGCGTTGACCCCATTTAAACGCGTTTACAATTGTAAACGCATCTTTTTGTGAGTTTACGATCGGCGTTCGTGATTGCCGTTTTTCAGTGATTCTACAAAAGTGAGCATGAACGCAAGCGTGTTTTAAACTAAACACGTAACAGATGCCTGATTCTGGCCGTCAAAATCAAGCATGAACGCGGCTCAAATAACCTGCTTTATTCAGAACTTGGATATTATCCCAAAGCTCGAAATTGCGTCTTCACCAGACCGATACGCTCATCACAAACTAGCTCGGACGGCTGCAAATTAGCCTGCTAATTCCCAAATAGCGGGCTATTTTGGAAACAAGACCGAGATTTCTTGGGATATTTTCTCAACCAAATATCCCACTAATTGCAACCACAGGCTGATGAGGAGGCAAATTAACTGGTTAATTTGGGATTGGGATAGTTCAAATAGCAAGTTATTTGGCAAACTTGAGCTGATGAAGACGGGCCTTTTGCTATGCGAACGATGGCCTCGATGATTAGCAATATAATGGAAATTAATCTGTGATAAGGGGATGATCCTACATGTATATCAACAACGATAACAATGATAACTGTTTCCATAAAATTGTTACATCTGATGATCAGGTGGAAAAGTAGTAGGTATTGTTTCGCAAGTCTGAGGTCATCGATTAGCAATTCATGCATATGACCCATCAACACCAATTTCATTGGAGCCAATATCATTTGTACATAAATTTCAGTATACCAATAAAATATTTATTATTTCTGTTGACCCAGCCTTCAAAATTACTGAACGGCTTCTCCTCACTTGCATCACCATCCTCGATCATCTCTCTCTCTCTCTCTCTCTCTACCCCTCTCTTTGTCTCCATTTATTGCTCCTCTTAAATATGTAATTGGCAATAAATCCTTCATTCGTTGTTTGCTGTAGAAATCATCAGTCATATAATCACAATTACAATTGAGGCGTGGTCTATTCAATCTTTGATATTTTTGTTGTTGCTTGATTGTCAGTTTGTTTGTCTATTAGCTTGCTTACTTTTGTTGTTGTTGTGTGTGTGAGTGTTTAAAACAAGTCTGTGTTGGGAGAGGAAAATGTGGGCATACATGCAGCCTGTGCCTAAACATTCATGTGAGTGTTAATAGTGGTATGATCATTTTATCCTTGCCCCCCCCCCCTCCATTTCCTTCAGAAGAAATTTCTGCATATTATATGTGCTTCATCCAATTTTCTTCCATCTTGATTTTTGACATGGAATGCCTATCTTTTTCTGATGCTGAATAAAAAACACAACAATACTATGGATTAACTCACCACTGGGACTGCAAACTTTTCTTCGCCGGGAAGGATAACGGGCGATTTCTGAAGGATTTTCTTTAGAGCTCGCTCGCTCGGTCCACGGGCTTATTCCCTGAAAAGTCTTGACCGGCAGTGGGCCGGCCGGCCGTGAAGCTTTGAGGAACAGCTGCCGCGCTGTGGGCAAAGGAATCCTTGATAATCCTAGGTATTCAGCATGGAATGGTCCCAAGGAAACCGAGGATTGCTCAATCAGGATCTGAGGTCATCGTGAAGGAGTGCGGCCACTCTCTCCCAGTTTAAAGGGTGACTTGATTTCTGATGAGGCAGAAAATAAAGTAAAATATGTTAAAGCATTGTTTAACAATGTTTCCAGTTGGGATGCACGACACTACGTGTTATCAGAGACCTAAAAAACTTGCGCTTCAAATGTCAATGAAGTGCCTCAAAAAAGTAAAAATCTTTGAGTGACCGGTTCTACCATACTCATTTTCCCCAATAGAATGTAGTGTTATAAAACCTGTTGGGGAAACGGTTTTTGACATTTTGAATTCCGATCATAAATATCTTGATAATCAGACAGGCGATCGGCTTGTAAAAGTCATGGAATTCTTGACTGACCTAAAGATTTATAATTGTGATTGCAGCTCAAGTTAAATCCAGGATTTTGTTAAGAATCAGAGACAGAGATACGCAATCCCTTTAAAGGTAGTTTTTGTTGTGTATCTACCATTCTGCTAATTTACCCAACTGCTCATACAGTGCTGTAAAAACAGAAACTTCTGTATACAAATTAATCAAATCACACTCTCCACAACACTACCTTTGGGAAATTCATGACATTTCTTGCCATGAAAACGTCTGTAATTGAATTACTAGCAAAAGATTTCTGTTGAAAAAAAATTGGTTACTATTATATTTGGCACTTATGTCCTTTGGCAAGATATTGATCTACATTTGCCACTCTCCACCCAGGTGTTAAATGGGTACCGGTAGGATGGAATTCCTTGAATGCTGTGAGCGCCAATATCGGCTGCCTAGCAGAACCAGGGTAATAATAGTTGGAGCGTCTTGACCACCAAGCATGGTGGATATGTGCGCTATATAAATATCCAATATTATTATTATTGTACTATTACAACAACAACAAATCATCATTACCTTTTAAAGCAGTGACCCAAAATCATGAGAAGGGAGGCACATCCTTCAAAGCTGGACAGCTTCCATAGATGAAGCAGTTGTCCTGACGATGGCTAAGCTCAGACAGACTGACTCTTTTTAAATAGCTGGTGCACTGCCCTCTATGTTGGCTATTAAACAGGGTCGAGTAGGTGGTTGAAAGAATGTGATGTCACATGAAATGACTCACAACCTGATTTTTAAAAAATGGAGAGATAAAAGCAAAATGTTTAGATGTGAAAGAATGAAAGAGATAGCAATGAATGGATGATAAAGTTGGAGAGAGATAGAAACACAAAGGAGACTAGATCATGTAAAATGTTTATATCATGTACATGGAGAATTAGCATTAGTAGGGAGAGAGGTGAATTAAGGAGACATATTGAAGACAGTGAAAATGAGATAGAAATATACCAATGATAAGAGAATGAGAAAGAGAGAGGAAATTTGAGTAGAGGAGGAAGAGAGATAATTAATCATGTGAAACATTAAATCATGTACATGTACAAGGAGAGTTAGAGTAGGGAGAGGGATGTATTAAAGAGAAATATTGAAGAGAGTGAAAATGCCATAGAAATATAGACCAATGATTGAGAGAATGAGAAAGCGAGAGGGAATTCAAATAGGGGAGGAAGACAGATTATAGATCATGTGAAAATATTACATCATGAACAGTGTACATGTACAAGGAGATTTAGAGTAGGTAGAGGTAAAGAGAAATATCGAAGACAATGAAAATGAGATAGAAATATAGACCAATGATTTATGAGAATATGAGAACGAGAGAGAATTTGAGTAGGGGAGAAAGAGAGAGTGGGGAGGAAGAGAGAGTGGGAAAGAAAGAGAGAGAGAGAGATAGATAGAGAGAGAGAGAGAGAGAGAGAGAGAGAGAGAGAACAGAGAATGACATGAAAAGAGAAGAGACAGACTGTTTGAAATATATGGTATCATCAGATTAAAGTATGGCAATGATAGAGACTGAGAAAGTATACAGCAATCAGTTAGAAAGCAACCAAACTAGAGCGAGGGTATTTAACCAAATGAAGATAACTAATAAATATGCCCCTAAAATAAAAGGGGATTTATGCACATTAAATGTACACAGCACACCCCTGAATACCTTTGCTTCAAGTCATCATATCTATTTGCTCAACTCCAAATGCAAATATCCTGTTCAAATATCAATCGGGTTCAATAAATGAATGAAACTACTCTACTTTGCAAGTGTAAATATTGCCCAAATCAGTTCAATGACATATATTTCAATCCCTCTAAAATGTTATTGCAAGAAAAACATATACCATTTAGAGCAGGAAGATGAAATATAATTCAACCAAAACAATATCTCAGACGATTTTCTTTAGATCTTAGAGGCAAAAGAAAAGTAGAAGGCGTATTAACAGCTTCATGTTTCACTTCCTGCGTCTTTTCATCCCAACTTCCATAGGCCCACCCCCTGTATTTATCTTTCTAAGCCTTCTTTAGCAGAAAGAAAATGATGTCAGTGTCTCATTTCATAAATGTGTATCTCATAAATATTGCCATATCACTTCAAATAGCATATCTATTAATCTCTCTAAAATATTATTGCAATACCATTTTGAGCAAACAGATTAAATGTTATTTAACCAGAACAATATCCCAGAAATTTACTCTAGATCTTAGAGGCAAAAGAAAAGGTGGAAAGCGTATCAACACCTCCATGTTTCACTTCCTGCATCTTTTCATCCCATCTTCCTTCGGCGGCCCACCCCCTGTATTAATCTTTCTAAGCCTTCTTTAGTAAGCAAAAAGAAAACGGTGTCAGTGTTCCATTTCATAAATGTAAATGCATGTTTGACAAAGTTGCCTGAACTTCTTCCTTTCAAGTAGAAGTCATCCAATATTCAGTTCATTACGTGGGAGGGTTTTCCCTTACGCACGTCACAACAACATTGCCATTCAGCGGGCTTTCATTTATTCGCCTGCGGGGGTATTACGACAATTGTATCTTGATAGATTTTCCTACGTTTGTTTTCTTTTTCTTTCGTTCGGCCGCCACCATGTCACATTTCCGGGTTAGCTTCGAACGTTGCTTGTTCAACAGACAATAGGCCTGTCTTCATTATCTCGAGATTGCCAAATAGCCCGCTATTTCTGACTTGGGAAACAATCCCGAAGTTAAAAATCGCGTCTTCATCAGCTCGAGATTCTACAAGGATTATTGTTTATGTGTTACCAAGTTTACAGACCTACATATACAATACTACATACTGAATATATATATATATATATAAAAACACTTGAAAATATTAAAACAACGCAGAATTAAAGGCTGGAGTAAATTGTGAAATAAAGAAAAATTGAGTCTATTTTGGGGGAGTGACTCAACAGTTTGGAATTTAAGCTTATTACATCAAAATTTCTTTATTTTTGCAATACTTTTCTGGAATAAATCTCTAGAGCTCTTGGAGCATACAATTGAATGTAAATATTTACTATCACTGTAATTGGTAACCATGCATACTACATGACATGTACATATCTGCACGTGCATTAATTGTGTCAACTGAAGCAAATGAATGAGTGCACCCAACCATTAGACAGCAGGGCTATGTAAATAGTACACAAGAATGGGGGAATTCATTATTTCATTTTCACAATGTACACCCATTTACAATGCAGAAAAAAACAATATGAATAAGCATTTTCTTTCTATTTACATTCCCGGAAAGACCCTTACTGCATACAATAGAACGGAAGTGAGGAGAGTCACGTAAGAAAATCTGGATTTATTCACCAATGTTTTGAGCATTTACACTGCAAAAAAACGTTAAGAGTTTAATTCAGCCAGTGTTTAAAACAATTCACAATCTAGAGGTAGATTTTTTCCTTATTCAGGTTTATCATTGTGTTTATGGGTAGTTGCCTAGCAACTCCCTAAAGAACTCTGGAATGTGAGAAAAATCCAGTGGTTTTTTGCTCACAGTGTGAATGCCCTTGAGATCACAAAAAGTTTAGATATCTCTACAAATCTACCTGTATACGTGTAGCTGCATACATGTACATGTACATACATGTGCAAATACACAAATGGCATGCACATTTGCAAGCCACATGTACAGGTAGGCTTGTACATGTATGAAAGGCAACAAGTTGTTAAATCACCAAAATAGGCCACTTTCCAGTTTCCATGCATATACACATTTGGAGCCCCCCCCCCCCCCCCCCTCCCCCTTGCAAAATTAATTCTACTTTTAACAAAACAAATCTAAATGCAGATAAAGCCTACAACCTGGAAATATATTTTCTGCTAAGAGAAGAAGGCATTAATCACACATGTATGATTCTATTTTACACATATTTATTAATCTTCTAGTTCACAGCTGTTATAGTATAATGGTCGAGGTAATGCATCTATATACATTCCATGTATCTTTCAAATGATTGTTTTCTTCTTCAGAATTGTAATACTATATTATACTGATGTTTTGCAAAGATATGCATGTACCATGTGAGTGAAGTTTTATGACAAATACACAAAATACACAGAATAAAAACAATGTTGCTGCTTATTACCTGAGAAGACTGTACAATGTAAATACTGACTGTTCCCTAATTTCCCTTCAGTCAAAGGTCCGTCCATGTGTAAATCAACAAGAAAATGTCCTTGCAAAAAGCCCTGACACAACACAAGAGCTCCAACGTTTAAAAAAAGGCAATTAAGCAACACATATGATCATTTTAAAGCAAACAGAGCCTGAAAGTGGTTTACAAAGTTCATGCTCACAACTACATGTATCAAGCAGCTTTGAATCCTGGTAAAATTCACAGGAACCAAGGATCGGGCCCACTAATTGTCAACACTCCTACTATAATTACAGCCTTCTGCATGTGGCTACAGAGCGTGTGCTCTGCTATGTCTGAGGTCAGCCAGTTATTATGCTTTTTGCCCTTGTTATCCAATAGATTTCCTAATGACCCACTATTTAGTAGCCTTGAACTGGCTCTCTCCCCCCCCCCCCCCCCTCTCTCTCTCTCTCTCTCTCTCTCTCTCCATTTTTCTCCCTCCCTCTCTCGCTGCCCCCCCCCCCTCTCACACTTCCTCACTATCGATCCCAGCCTTGAAATTTGACCGCCCCTCTCACCCCCCCCCCCCCTCTCTCACTCTCTCTCTCTCTCTTTCTCTCTCTCTCTCTACAAGTACTCAAATGTGTCAAAGAAAGGCATCATATAACACTAACACTGCCAAGTAAATTTGGATCAGTAGTAAATTTGAGAACGTAATCAAACTCATAATACCCGTATTATGTAATTTTTCAAAGTAGATCATGAAAACCTAGATAGGCAGCGTCTCAAGGTTACTAACTGCAGACTCAAGAATATTAATCTTTTAAAGCTATAAACAAAGCATTTGATGTGTCATGTCTCCTCTATTGCATAAGAAGGTTTGATACAGGGATACATGTACATGTACTTGGTGCTCTGGTTGCCCCATTGACCAGGGCAACTAAAATGGTATATTCATCAGCTTTTGAAAAATGAGTCAAAGATAAATAGATAGGTGCAAGACAAGTTATATACTTGAAGGAAATGAATTGTATTTGTTTCATAATTTAAGTTATTAAAATGAAATGGACAAACTTGAAGAAACAGATCAAATTTCGAAATCAACATCTAGAAGAGTGCAAAATGCCAAAACATAAATTGACTGTTCAGAACCAGAAGGGCTTTAAAGGCACACTGTCCTACTTGTAGCTACTTGCTCCCTCTATATAGAAAACTTCCAAAATCGGTGCCTGTTGGTCCCCCATGATCCTCTTTTTCTTATGTTAAATGAGAGCTGAGTTAATGAGATAGCCACCTGTCACAGTGACCTTGCTGGCTCGCTGTGTGGTCTAATCCCTTCTAGCTGCAGTAGTAACGCCTACCTTTAAAGAAAGACAATTTGAAGTTCCTAAATAAATAACCCTTCCTTTTAAAATTTTACATGGTTTGCATGATATAGAAAAAAATTGTTTTGTTTTATTGACGGCTGGAGTAGCGAGAGAGATTGAGCACATACTCTCTACTTGTATAAACTCCAAACTCCAGTAAAAAAACAAATGCATCAATTAAAAATAAATCAAAAAAAGTGTCCTTTTATGTTTCAAATCAATGTTTATAAAAGGTCTTGTGATGAATTAATATCCAAATATATCTAAATATACTGTAAGAGGTTCATTAGTCCTAGCAACTCAAGTTCCGTTAGTAGA